>DF368232.1:0-17558 GCA_000787875.1 Solanum virginianum
ATATAGGAGCAGACATAAGTCTATCTTTCAATGTTTGGAAAATTTTCTCACATTCATCGGTCCACACAAACTTAACCTTCTTTTGAGTTAATATTTACATAGGGGAAGCAATGGCGGAAAACCCATCCACAAACCTTCTATAATAACCCACAAGGCCTAATAAACTCCTAATATCTGATGGTGTCAATGGTCTAGGCAAATATCTAATTACATCAGTCTTCTTAAGATCCACCTTAATACCGTCCCCCGACACCACATGACCAAAGAATACAGCCTCCTTCAACTAAAACTCTAACTTGTCATACTTAGTATACAATCTCTCCTCCCTCAATCTTTGCAACACGACCATCAAATGGCCCATATGCTCCTCCCTACTATGTGAATATATCAAAACATCATCAATGAAGACCACAACAAAGGAATCAAGTTAGGGTTTAAAGACCCTATACATTAGGTCCATGAAGTTGGTCGGTGCATTAGTCAACCCAAACGATATCACCATAAATTCATAGTGCCCATATCTAGTCCAAAAGGTCTTATTGGGAATATCACACTCCCTCACCCTCACATAATAGTACTCGGATCAAAGATCAATCTTAGAGAAAAAGCTAGCCCCTTGCAATTGGTCAAGCAAGTCATCAATCCTTGGGAAAGGATATCTATTCTTTATAGTGATCGTATTGAGTTGCAGGTAATCAATGCACATTCTAAGTGACCCATCTTTCTTCTTCACAAACAATACCAGAGCACCCCAAGGTGATTGACTAGGTCTAATAAATCCCTTTTCCAACAAATCTTTCAATTGTTCCTTTAACTCCATCGAGGCCATAAAATAAGGGGAAATGGAGATAGGTTGAGTATCGAAAGGAAGATCTATAGGTGAACCTTGGTACCAAGACCCCTTTGAAAGACCTCCAAAAATTTGAAGTGAATTGTTTACCTCGATCCGATATGATGGATAAAGGAACCGCCAAAGTCTATCTCCCTTTTGGGTGAGACACGGGGAAGGTCATTTTGGAAGATATCAAGAAACTTATTTACTATGGGAACCAACTCAATGGAAAGGACTTTAGACTCCATCTCCTTAACTCTCACAAGATGATACAAACACCCCTTGGAAATCAACCTACGAGCTTTAATGCATGAAACGAATCTACCCTTAACCACCACATTTTGACTTTCCCACTTAAGGATGGGTTCATTAGGAAATTGAAACTTGACCCTATGGATTATATAATCAATAGAAGTATAGTAGGCATGCAACCTATCCATCCAAAGAATAACATCAAAGTTTACCATATCTAATTCAACAAGATCACAAGGTAAAATTTTATGTAAAATGCAAACTCGATAATTTTTATACACCTTCCTAGCAATAATGGATGCACCAATAGAAATAGACACCTCATATGACTTATACAACAACTCTGACTCAACATGGAACTTTTAAGTAACAAAGGGGGTGACAAAGGAAAGGGTGGCACCCGAATCAATCAAACCATATACATCAAGCTCAAAGATTTTCAACATAGTAGTAACAATATTGGGAACCTCACCAACCCCTTGCCTCCCATGTAGAGCATAAAATTAGTTTTGCCTTGGGGCATCACCTTGAGGACCACCTCTACCCAATGGAACTGCATTTGCACCTCGAACCTTGCCATGATTTCTTGGACAATCCACCCTCTTGTGACAAAGCTCCCTACATTCAAAACATGCATTAGAACCCCTCAAACATGGGCCTTTATGATTCTTTCCACATCTAGGACACACATCATTAGGAGCCATTCCACCTATACCTTGAGACCTAGGGAAGTCGTTGGCAAACCCCCTAGTAGTAGCATGGGGAGGCCCTTGGCCTTGATGATATCTAGCACCCTTTTGAAACCTACCTTCAAAATGGACCCTCATGGCTTCATGACACTTCCTATTTCTTAACTTTTCTTCCTCCATTTGCTCTTTATATGTCATCAACCGAGACAAGTCCATATCCCCAATTAGCAAGGTGGAATAGCATTCTTCGTTCATCAAGTCAGAGACCCCCATCACAAACTTATTCATCCTTGATCTAAGATTAGCCACCCAGTGAGGAGCATACTTTGAAAGTTTGTTAAATTTGAGGGAATACTCCCTCACACTCATAGCACCTTGCTTCAAGTTCATAAACTCCACCAACTTTGCCTCTCAAAGTTCAAGAGGGAGAAATTGATTAAGGAAGCCTAATTTGAATTTCTCCAAAAGCACCACATTACCAACCCCCTTCTCACCTTTCCATTGCTCATACAAAATTTGGGCTACTCTTTTAAGTTGGTACGCCGCCAACTGTACCTTTTTGTTTGGCCCAACACCCATGATATTCAAGATTTTGTAGACCTCATTAATGAACTATTATAGATCATCATCCACCATTGACCCATGGAAAACTAGACTATTCATCCTCATGAAGTCCCTTACCCTAGCTCCTAGGGTAGCAGTATGAGGGCTTGGGCCCCTTGTTGGACTTGGTTAGCCTCCACTTAGGCAAGCATAGTAAGAGCATCTTGGAGCTCTCCATTGGTAGGTTGCTCTTCGAGAGTTTGGGCATATCTTTCTCTAGTGTTTTGCATGATCTATCACAACAAAGAACAATCATTAGGAGGAAAACTCACCATAACTCTATAGCATGACTTGGAACATGAAAAAGGGACCTAAAATGCCTCATAGCCTCGTACTCATAGTCATGGCGCACTTTACAATCATGAATAGGACTCTAATCAACATGGTGTGTTGGACTCCGAGGATCTATCAACCTAGTGCTCTGATGCCAAGTTTATCATGACCAAAGCCTAGGGCCTAGACGTGACACGACTAATGGGGAACCCGAAGGAACCCCAAACAAGCCTCTCAACTTATCATTACATATCTTTGGTTGTGAAAGTATGTAAAAGACATAAAACAAGAATAAGGGGAAAAGGGGCTAAGGGATAGCTTGCCAAATCATCAACATCAAAGACAAGGAGTAATAGCTCATATCATAATTACATAGATACATAGATAGAGCGGGGGCCAAGACAAAGTAACCTGGCTCACTCTCATAATCAAAATAGAACATAATAAAGTGTCTCAATACATAGATATTAGCAATATAAAATCAGGTCCCCGAAGTGAAGGACTCACTAACTAGGTTTGAATAGAACCGATCTAGCCACGTGGAGGTAGAGGATGATCAACTTGAGCACCGGTCCCTAAATAGTGATATCATAAATGCAAGAGTATGCGTTAGTACGTTTAAATGTACTAAGAATGTGGGAAGCAATACAACAAGAGTTAGGCAATGTAATCAAAATGTATAATCATAACAAGAGATAGTATATTAGCAACATGGTATGAATGAACAATTATTATAGTAAAACATGCTTAAATAACTCATACTCATATAAGATATCATATATGTAGAAGAAATCAAGATAGAATCCCAACTATGGTTGGGAGATACCATTTACACCTACAGACCCTGGTGACAAAGTACGACACCCCTCATATAGTTGATGCCATTCATACTAGGACACCCTAGGGGCAAGGTAAAACATCTCTCACATGGTTGATGCCATTCACACCTGGATACCCTAGTGGCGAGGTACAACACCCCTTACATGGTTGATGTCATTCACACCTGGACACCCTAGTGGCAAGGTACATACCCCTCACATGGTTATCCGGGCTCCTATACCCCCCGGATTGGGCATGGTCTAATGCAATTCATTATATAGAACATATGCATATCATGTACATAAGCTCATTTCTTTATCACAGCATCATTCAGATCATATCTCATGCTTTGGACCTTCCATTCCTAAAGAAACCATAACCTGACATTTTACCAAACACCTTAGGGGTATGAAATAGGGATAAAAGACCATGTAATTTAGAGATGAAATTATGCAAGAAAATCTGTAGTAAAACCATTATTAAACAACTTGCAACAACCCCAAGACATTCACATCAAAACCCCTAATTAAATCCAACATTAGATCCAAGATCTAGAGCTCAAAACATGCTAAAACAAGCATACTTTCATGAACTAAAAATCACTATCTAGTAAATTTCCCAATATACAAGACCCACATGTAAAATCAACTTTAAATCATGTAATATTAGTAAAAAGTGAGTTTTAGCACCATGGGTGGAAGGATTCAATTGTTCAACACCGCATCATTCACTTTGGAGAATCCTTGGAGAAGATTAGAAATGGAGACTTGAAGCGTAAGTGAGATCCATGATGAAATCCGCCAGATTGATCTGGAGTTTGGGACTTGAATTTAGGAGGAAATATTTGGCTAAGTGTCCTGGTGAGTATTGGAGAATGTTAGGGAAATATGAAGGTGAAATAAGACTATATATAGGTAAAAATACATTTGGGAAGACTTAGGCCCAACACTTAGAAAAATCTAGATGGACTAAGATAAATAGTGCCAAAATTACACCTCTCTGTGTCGCGGAGAGGTTGCGGACCCTTACTAGAAATTGCACCAAGTAAATTTCATAAATCAATTCTCTTGCTTTAAAATCAAGGTTAGACCCTTGTCCCCCTAATCCGAAGTCAGATTTTTGAAATAACAAATAAATTTTTAGATATATGGAAAACAAGATTTTGGGCACTTCTGAGGCATGGTTTTAGGCACTTTTTAGGGTCTTTTAGGTTGTAGAGTTAACATTATTGAGGAGACAGGTTCAGTTTAGGACCAACTATATACCTTAGTCTATCACAGAGTATGATGGTCGCATTGCCAAAATGAGGAGAGCAGTGAATAAGAAAGACATTGGGTCTAAAACTGAACTGCTATAGTGGATTGCTAGTCAGATATGTGAGGAGGGTTTCAAGCTAACATGGGTCACAAACCATGCTGATCTGATAGTGAAAACCTACCTCTCTTTCCAAGTGAAGGCTTGGTGGTTTATTATTCATTTGCATATTTAAC
Organism: Solanum virginianum; assembly: GCA_000787875.1. NCBI lineage: Eukaryota > Viridiplantae > Streptophyta > Magnoliopsida > Solanales > Solanaceae > Solanum > Solanum virginianum. The sequence continues at coordinate 4,959 of DF368232.1, forward strand.
CCAATTTCATGGATAATGTGATCACCCTACATCGAGTCGTGTTATTAGCCAGCATCCTAGCTAGTTATGAGATAGATTAGGCCTGGATTATCTCTGAGCAGATTCACGAGTCTGTCGTACGGATGAGCACCTCACTGTCGTTCCCTGTTTTGATCCACCATTTATGCGGTGCAGCAGGTGTTCATGTCAACTCTCACCAGAACAAGCATATAGAGGCTACACCCACCATGGATCCTAGCCTGATATAGGTTTATGAGAAACTGGTAGCCCTACTGCAAATAGCTCATTCGGCCATCCTAAATCAATTCCCTGTTAAGCCTCAAACTCAGGGTCCTACTCTAGCTATCACCGGCTCTACTATAGCTACTAGAAAACCTTTCCCAGCTGTTGAGATTGAGTTGGTACCATCTTCCAGTACTCCTGCACCAGCATTATCTATTGTGCAGGTTGACTCTCTTATCTTTGTTGTTGCTTTTCAGGCATTAGTGTGCAGGGTAGCTACAGTGGAGCTCAAGCTACAGGCTTTAGCAGCTCAGGTTAGACCATGGGTCATCTAGACTATTTGGGACTTAAAGGAGAGGGCAAAGGTATTTGCCCGCGATTTGGTGGATGAGAGAGTTAGAGCGGCGGATGCCTGAGTAGATGTATTCGCGGCAAGAGTCTAGAGGAGACTTAAGGGTGCTCGGCTTACTAACACGAATGCTATAATAGAGAAGTTAGCTAAGTTTAAGGCCAACTTATAGAGGATGTTAGCAGCCTCTGTTGTAGTCCTGGAGGTGGCACCAGCAGGTGATAAGGTTTTTGACTAGTTAACTGACCGCCCGCATGTCTACGGGAAGTGGCCCCTCAAGATAGATAACCCAGAGATAAGCAAGAAGAGGCCTAGACTTGATGACCCAGCAGCACAGGGGGAGGAGCTGATACCAGATGAGGTGGTACAGGAGTCTCTAGCTCTGTCAGCTATATAGAGGAAGCAAGAGTAGTGGATAGCATAGAGAGAGGGCAGTTCACACACCACTGCACCCCAGACTCCAAAGAAGGAGACTGTAGAGCAGGACCCCCAAGATCAGACTAATATCGATGCTTGAGCACCAAGTATTTGATTATTTTTAACCCCATCACTTATTGTGTTAATGTTTTTGTGGTTTTGGATTGGTTCAATTGTTTTGTGTTGAATGTTGTTTTTACTTTTGTTCTAGATGTTAGTTTTTAAAATGTTAGTTTTTAATGTATCATATATATTTACATTCCATTCTTTAGTTTTCGTACATATTTTTACTTTATGGACAAAGTATTCTATTTTGGTGGTGGTGTGGGAAGTTATAGATTAAGGTGAAGTCTGAGTAGCCTCGAGTCCATAAGTTCTCCTATTTTTGATCCTATGGTTTTATTGCCGCATTTCTTTTTCCTTGTGGATGTTTTATTCTTTTGCTGAACCGGCATGTTTAGGTAGTATTGATAATCTATAAATACATAGTAGTATTATATTTTTGCGCATACACAATTATTAAATTTTGATGAAAAAAATTAGGTACCCTCAAAATTTTTGAGATTATTAGTTACTGATGCAATCATGCATATTGATTATCTGGTGATGTTTGTTTTGATAATGAAAAAGTAAGTTGAGGCTTGAAGCATGACCTGTGAGTCTGTACTTGATTGTGTGTGCAATGCCATGTCGATTTTGAGCTATGAGTCTGTACTTGATTACCTTATTACTCTAGATTGGTTTGGTGATATGGTTGATTTGAAAGGGATCTTAGACCTTTATTCTTCAAGTGAGCCCACTTTTTGCCTAAATGACCTAGCAAATGTGTTAGTTACCCTTTGTTCCAAATGTTTGAGCCTCTCATGCACTTATTCTTTCTTGACACCTAGCTAGTAAGCCTTGTTTTATGAAATGCCTTGATATTAGCCCTGGTATATCCTTGAATATGTGAACCTTGATTGAGGCTGAAAGACTAAGTTGAGGGTAGCTATAAATTTAGCCCTGGTTTAGGGAATAGATATTGTGTACTTTACCTCAAGCTAAAAGCCTAAGTTGATGGTGGCCTTTATTGTGGTAAAGTAATAAAAATAAGGTGGATGGTTGGGAAAGAAAGAAAGAAAAAAATAAACAAACCATGAGCCTCGGGAGGAAAAAGAAAAGAAAAGTGCCTTGAATTAAAGGAAATAGCAAAAATGAGTCCAAAAATAAGGCATAGCTGAAAAAGAGAATGAAAACACCCAGGGAAAGCTTGAAATAGGAGAATAAGGGTGGACTTAGTGAAAATATATGGGTTATGAAGGTTAAAGTATTGGTAAACATGGTTGGAGAATACCTTTTAGTCACCACTTGGCTAAAATGCCATTCCAAAGCCTTGTGACCCTATGTTACAATCCATTAAGTCCTAAAGTGATCCAAATCCACTTTGTCCCAAATTCAAAAGTTGAGTATGGAGGCAAGACAATGGTGTTAGTCATTTTTCATGAATTTCATTGGTGAGAGTGAGACTACTTGCTCAGTCCCTGAATTCTTAATGCTCTCTGAGTGAGTAAGAGGGACTTCTTTTCTGTGAAGGCATTTGCACTTCTTAATTAGCATATGACTAACCTAGTGATTGGGGATGGTTGATGCTCCTTAGCTTATCATAGTTAGATTGCCAGATATATCATCATGTTTTTGTTTTGTTTATTAGCTTTGCAATCTGTTTTTGAAAATGAAAGTTGGGTACCTAAATTAGAGTAAATGATGTATATGCCATTGGTATAACTACTATGTATCTCTCTTTGTTTTCTTAGATTGAGTTGTCGCTTGAGGACAAGTAATAGTTCTAAGTTGAAGGTGTTGATGTGTTGTCAAAATACAACATATTTGATGCCTAAAACAAGGAATTTTATGAGTTCTTCATGCGACTTTTTATGATTTTTATGTGTTTTTATGTTGTTATTACAGAAAGGTAGGTTGGCATGATTTTGGAGAAAAATTGTAGATTTTACTGAAGTGCAGAACATATGATCTCATCTACGAGTCATAGCCCAAACTACTAGTCGTAGGGTGCCCTCGTAGCTAGAAACAGAGAGAAAAAATCAAAAATCTACTAAGTGGAATCAGCCTTACTAGGTCACCCTACGAGTCTTAGGTCTCAACATGACTCATATAGGTGGACTCATAACAAAAAACAGAGAACCAAAATTTGGGACCAAAAACTGAATGCCTAGACTACGAAAAGAGTATACGAGTTGTAACTCTACTACTAACTCATACTAGTAGATCGTAACAGTCAATTCCAAAATGCCAAAAGCCTAATACGAGACCCCAATTACGACTCGTAGGTTACCCTATGAGTCATACCTCTAAGACGTACCTGTTGCCAGTTGTCTTTTCTGTGTCATTTTTTGGGTTAAATCTGTGAATATTATATATACTTTATGTTACGATTTATTGAAGAAGAGATCCAGACTTGAATATTGTAGAGCGTTTGAATATTCTCTATAGACTAATTTAGGGTTTTAGTGTAGATTTTAATTTTCTCTTGGAAAACGCACTTTTGGGAAGTGCAAATCATACATTGTATTCATTCTCAATCTATCAAGCTTGTGGTTTGCAACTTGTGGTGTATTCACTCCTCATTGCTTTGGGTAAAATTCTCAACTATGTCTTGCATTTACATTTTTGCTGGTTTTGCCTTAGCCATGAGTAGCTAAGCACCCACAACTTGGGGTTGTGGGAACCCTGGGTGGTTGACTTGAGATAACCTACTTTTATTGCATTTCTATTATTAGGATTTTGTATTTATTATCTATTTCCCTTCATTTTGATTGTTGTTTAGTGGTGGCCAACAAAAAACCCTACCTACTATCATTATCCTGACCAAGGTAGTGACGAATAGGAAAAGGGAAGTAGATGAAAGGATTTGATTGATGTGTTCTCATCTAATCAACCAAACCTGACCAAGGGGAGGTTGACTAGGAGAATAAGTAATGGTTAGTTGGCACACTATGGTTGCCGACCAAGCGTCATGGTGAAATTTGACCTTCACCTTCACAAGAGGGCTGGAAGAAGCTAAGTTACCATCCTGCATGTGAGTTCCAATTGTAGTTATGTTGTCTAGGGTAATCGATTCAAAAAACCATAGGGAACACAATTTCCAAGATGCCCTAAAACTGAGTGTTTTCTTGCATAGTAGTATAGTGTCTATTTTACTTTTGTTCTTAAATCACAAACCTGAACCCCCCTTTTAGATATTTTAGTTATAAATACTCGAAATGATTTAAAGTGAATTCTTGTAGTCATGCCCTATATTCCCTGTGGATTTGACTCTAACCTATGGTTAGGTTAATTACTGATAGTGACTGCTTTCTTATTAGAGCTTGAACATCAGAGATAATAAATATCATCAGTGGAAACCATGAAGAACTAACAAAGTAAAATCAGATAATATACAAGAGATTAATTAATAGGATTCAATTGATGTGTTCTCATCTAATCAACCTTACTGGACCAAGGGGAGGTTGTACTGGGGCTAATAGATAATGGTTAATAATGTACACTATAGAGATGAGCCAAGTTGTACAGTGAAATTCGCCTCTCACCTTTGATGAAAAGGCTTGGTGAACTTAAATTACCTTATGACATGCTATACACTAGACAAAAATTAGGTTGTCCAATGATACTGAGTTGGGGAATCATAGGGAACACAATACCCTAGTTTCTCTCTATTATTGATTTTCTCTCATGATAGTTAGTTTAGTTTATTTTCTTATTGATTATTGCAAACCCCTCCCCTCTTTAGGGAATTGAGTCGGTTAACTATTCTTATTGAATTTTGGTGAATTTGTTTTGAATCTACGTAATCTTTGTGGGTTCAACCCTAACCTTAGTTAGGTTCTATTTCTTGTCAGCGACCATTTTATCCTCTAAAAAGGAGGTGTAACTTGGGCGACAATAATTGTAGTGTTTTCACTACTTTTTAATGTTGCTTCATTGTTAAATTGGCCCTAGTCCCTTTTCCCTTACTTTTTCTGCAAAAGTTTAACTTAATGCCTATGAATGCTTAAGATGCTGAAGATCGCTTGGGTAAGGTCCCTTAGGATATCTCATTCGCCTTGTAACATCTTTGCCCCAAGGTCGGGTCATTACACTGTACCTTAGAGAGACTTGATTATTGAGGAAAATCTAACTTATTAAAAAGTTCTGCTTGAGATTTTGGACTACCAAGTTAAAAGATTGAGAAATAAGGAAGTTGCTTCCATCAAAGTTTTGAAGAGAAATCAACAAGTCGAAAGTGTAACATGGGAAGCAAATGTAGACATAATGTAATGATATCCTTATCTCTTTCCTTCTACTGAAGGCTAAGGTATTTAGTTATGCTTAATCTCTTCAAGCTCCCAAGTGTCAATCACTTTATATCACATTACATGCATGCATACTTATGAAAATGGTTTCTAAAGAAATTTTAAAAGTTGAATTCTTCCTTACATAATGAATTGTTATTTACCCACTCTACTCTACTCAGACAAATCTTGATTCCATTTGAGGATGAATGTTCTCAAGGGAGAGATATTTTATGAAACAGCCAAAAATGTGCTTCACAATACCCCATAATCATAATTTTAATATATCTCAAAATCTATGCATAGTTTAAAAAATCCAACTTCATATTGTTGATCATGGGGCAAAATTGAGTAGGAAAAGGGTATAACCTGAATTTTAGAGGACCTGTAGCTAAAAATAATTTTCACTAATTTTTAAATTCCAATGGTTGTCCGCACCTTGGCCGCGATGTGCCAGGGGCGCGGACTAGTGTTGTTTATGGTTCGCGTCTGGTTCGCGTCCCGCTAGCAGCGCAGACCAATGCAACATTTTCCTTAATTTTACCTATGCGCCCAAGGGCATTGGGATCCTAGCCCCATGCCCACTATAACGTGAAATCACCTATACTTAGCAATTTTTCAACTCTATAACTCACAAAACCCTCTCTCATCCCTCTATGACTCTATCAATTCTCCCATTCAAATCTAAGTAATTCAAGCTCAACATTAGGACTCAAGGATTCATTTCAAGCTCTAAAAATACTTCAAGTTCATTTCAATGAATTTAACATTCAAGATATGCGGGTTTCATCCATTGGGTCCTCTCACCCATAGAGCCAAACCTCCTATTTTTATGAAAATTGCATGTTTTAAAGTTGTATTACCTATGGGTATCTCTTACTATGGATTATGAACAAAAATTATGTTGGAATTTTATGAAGTATTGATTAATTATGCATAACTACCTATTTCAAGTTTATTCTATGAATTGATTTTGTCTATTGAGACTATGCATGTTTTGAGCTATGAAACTATAAATTATCATGAGCTTTTGTAATGGATTTCAAATTACCCTACATGAGAGTTTTACGACTGTTGGTGGGTTTATTTGCATTGACTTTACTCAACTTATTTCACTTCTGAATTGCATGATTTTGAACAAGCAACATGAACCCACCATATTTTTGATAAAATGACATGACAAGAATTCTCAAGTTATTGATGATCTATTACATGATTCACAAGTCAAGTGACTTCATGGTGATTAAGGGCTTTCAAGTGTGTATTTAATTCATGAAAAGCATCTATGATTTTCCAAGTATCAAGCCCTATTTCAAGACTTTTACCTCTAGTGAATCATTCATGTTAAAGCAAGGGTTCATGTATGATTATGATTGAATATCATATTCAAGTTAGGCTCACTACTAGAGGTCAAGCATGTTTATGAGCTACTTCAAGTCATGTTCTAGCCTGCTATTCAAGTTATGATTAAAATATGAATATTTCAATTATTCCATGGGATTTGACTTAGGATAGATTGAGCCTTAAGATGGGGGCTTGACTCAAGCGGTCCTTATATAAAGTCTTTAGTCTCTAAACTATGTGCTACCAAAAGATTATGATTATTACCCTTGCTATACTAGTGGATCCATCTAGTTCATGTTATTATGTTAGGTTTGCCTTTGCATGTCGACCACACTTATCCAGGGGGTGTCATTCTCGGTCACCTGAACCGAGGGGGGTGTTAGGCCTTGGAGCCCAAGTTGTAGCTACTTGGTGTCACGATCCAAGCCTAGGGTCTAGACATGACCGTCGAATGGGGAACCCAAAGGAACCCTAAACAAGCCTCATAGCATATCATTACACATCCTTGGTCGCAGAAGTAATATAAAACAACATAAGAAACATGAACAAGGGGAATTGGGACTAAGGGAGAGGGAGAGAGAGAGAGAGAGAGTTTAATACTTAAATAACATAGATAAGCTTAAATATAATACATAACTTGTCTAATAACACCTCTAAACATAGATACTTAGTAGGGGCCAAGACAAAGCAACTAGCCTCACCTTCATGGTCATAAGTATACAATAAAAGAAAGAGAGTCTTAATACATAACATAAGAGAATAGTCATTGTCCTCAGAATGGAGGACTCACCAAAGGCTAACTTGAACATTCTTTCTAGCAATGAGAAGAATCAATAGGAGCTTCGATTCCTACATGATAACATCATGTAGGCATAGTGTATGCGTTAGTACGTTTGAATGTAAGTATGCGTTAGTACGTTTGAATGTACTAAGTATGTGGGATGAAATGCAACAAGAGATAGGCATCATAATCAAAATACATAATAATATTAAGCAATGAATAGCATAATAACAATATGACATGTATGAATGATGCGTGAAGTAAAACATTCCTAAAATTCATTCAACTCAAATAGCTCATAATACATAAGTGTGGGAAGAAACCTCAATTGACATAACATAAGACCAAGTGAACTACAACTCATAATCCCGATGTCAACCCTACACCGAAAGAAAGGGGAAAGTTACATGCCAAGGTAAACCTCCTAAAGCCTAAGTGGATCCACTAAGCCTTTTGTGAACCGAGCACTCACATTTAGTTTTTGGACTTGGGTACTCGTAACAAGCCCAGACTTGGGTACTCGCCTCAAGCCCTCATATTTAGGGTACTTGCCTCTTAGTGATATGGGAACTCACCTCTAATCCTTTTACCTATGATGACACGTAGTTCTAGGACTTAGGGACTCGCCTCTAGTCTACTCGGTGCTAAGCCTAATTCCACGAAATATATAAGATAATGATACTTTAATCACATGCAATAATCATAGAGATATGGCACGAGTAGTTGTTAACGTGATTCACCTCAAATGGTGAGCCTAACTTCAATCATAAGAATGGGTCATCATCAACATTATCCTTTTCATTAACATTAACATCAAGGCTCACAAGAGGTATAATCTTAGAAAAAAGGGCTTAATCCAGCCCTACAATATCATCAACATTTTTATGATTTAAACACATCTTTAGAAAGCTCATAATCATCATAAAGTCATTTGAATCATAACTCAACCAATAGATCATCCAAACTTAAAGAATAGGAGAAAAGGAATTTTACCAAACACTTGGCGGGTGTATAATGCTGGTGTAAAACTATGCAATTCAATATTAAAATCATGCTAGAAAATTCATTGTAAAACAATCAGTCAACACTTAGCAACATACTCAAGCAATATAAATCAAAACCCCTCCTCAAATCTGACATTATATCCAAGATTTATAGCTCAAAATATAGAAAAACAATCACAACTTTACATAGCTTTAATAGTTCATAGATAAGTTCATACTAGTAAACCCATTTGTAAAACCAACTTTAAATCATGTAAATTGAGTGAAAAGGAGATTAGGGCACCATGAGTGGAAGAACTCAATGGCTAAAACCCACATACCTTAACTTTGGAGAGTTTCTTGAAGAAGATATGAAATGGAGGCTTCAAGCTTGAATCAAATCCTTAGATCCTGATGAGTTTTGGGACTCTTGAATCTTGAGGAGGACTTGGGGCTTGACTTGGTTTCCTTGAATTTCAATAAGATTTCTTGAAAACCTTGAGAATGGATGGAGAATTTGATGAAGATTAGAGAGGATTTTGAGAGGTTTTTGGTTGGTGCTTACGGCTCAAAACGGCTAGACAGCATTGAGAATGGATGGAGAATTTGATGAAGAGTAGAGAGGATTTTGAGAGGTTTTTGCTTGGTTTGTAGGGCTCAAAACGGCTAAACAATGAGGGATTTTTGTGTATATAGGTATAGGGTTATTACCCAATTGCTCTATAGTGAAAAAGAGAAAACTTCAGATCTTTTTGAACTAGTCCACGTCAGGTCCGCATAATGGACCCGTCGTAGACAGCTATTGTTTTTGTGAAGTTTCACTAAAAATCATTTTTCTTGGCACGGACAAAGTATACCTTGTAGGTACTTCCACTCAATTTTGCCTTATGAACAAGAATATAAAATCGAATTTACGAAATTCTGCACAGATTTTGAGATATTGAAAAACAATACATCATAGGGTTTCCGAGCTACATGGAAGGGTGTTTAAATATTATCGATTTGAGATATAAGGGAATTACGATTATGGGGGTACTCCTAGGCAAGAGTGGGGTTTTACAATATCTCCCCCTTTGAAACATTCATCCCCGAATGTCGAAGAAACTTACATAAGAAGAGTAATCATGAACAAATTAGCCCCAACAAGAATGCAATAATACATTTAAAACACCATTTTCAAAATCTCAACATAAGTGTCAAAAATTGTCATGAACTTGTCAATATGAACATGGATGCATGCAAATGACATAAGGGTTGAAACATAAGACTTAAAATCACAAGAAGGGGTTCAATATGTTATCATAAGCTTGAATAGAATGAAAGAGGTACGGATATTGCTTTTCCATGCCCGCTCCGGCTCCTCGAGAGACACTTTCGACTTGATGATTCTTCCAAAGGGCCTTGACAAACACTACCCCCTTACCAATCAACTTCGCTCCGGCTCCTCGAGAGACACTTTCAACTTGACGATTCTTCCAAAGGGCCTTGACAAACACTACATCCTTATCAATCAACTTCTCCACCCTTCCATCCAATACCTCCATCGGGACCTTCTGCTAAGCCAACGTATCCTACATAACACCCACAACCTTAAAGAGTTCTATCACACTAGAGTCACTAATACATTCCCTCAACCTAGAAACGTGAAGAACTGGACGAACCATATCCATATCCATAGGCAATCCCCATTCATATGCAACCTCACCAATCCTCCTTAACACTCTACAAGGACTCACAAACCAAAAACTAAATCCCCTTTCTTGCCAAACCGGACCACACCCTCCATGGGTGGGACTTCCAAGTGAACTCAATCTTCCACACAAGCATACATAGCCTACTCTAGTATCAAATGACACTATCTTATATTGGATGTAATGCATAAAAGATAAGCTTCATAATCAACATGCATAATAATAAACAATAGGCATGGGATAGCAATATTACATGAATGATCAATGCATAAGTAAAATATGCTTAAGTAACTCATGGTCATATAAAATATCATATGTGAAGAATAGACCAAGTTAGATTTTCAAATGTACAAACCTTTGGTAGGTTAGTGATGGTGCCGTCCCATCAATTAGGTGGATGAGTACTAACCCTCATCTCGGTTGGTGATAATGCCGCCCATCACCTAGGTGGATGAGTACTAACTCTTATCTCGGTTGGTGATAATGCTGCCCTATCACCTAGGTGGATGAGTACTAACCCTCATCTCGGTTAATGAGTATAAACCCCCATCTCAATTAGTGATGATGTCGCCCCATCACTAGGTGGAGAAGTACGAACCCTTCCCTCAATTACCCAGGTTCTTGACCCCCCAGATTGGGTATGGTCTAATGCAACACTTTATATAGGATTTATCATAAGCTCTAATGGGTGTAATGGTGGTAAAAGACTATGCAATTTAGAGATGAAATCATGCAAGAAAATATGTTGTAAAACCATCAATCAACACCTTGCAACACCTCCAAGACATTCACATCAAAGCCCCTCACCAAATCTAACATTAGATCCAAGAGTTAGAGCTCAAAACATGCTAAAACATCCATAATTTCATTAACTAAAATCACTATGCAGTAAATTTCTCAATATACAAGACCCACATATAAAATCAACTTTAAATCATGAAATATTAGTAAAAAGAAGGCTTAGGCACCATGGGTGAAGGATCCAATGGTTCAACACCACATACCTTAGCTTTGGAGAAGTTCTTGGTGAAGGTTGAAGATGGAAGCTTGAAGCTTGACGAGAATCCTTAGTTTCGGGTGAGGGTTTTGAGTCTTGAAATTTGTAGTGAAAATATGGCTAATTGTTTTGGGGAGGATTGGGAAATATTTTGGATGATATAAAGAAGAAACTTGGTGAAGTATAGATAAAAATACAATCGGAAAATTTGGGGCCAACACATAGAATATTTCGGACCACACAAGAAAACAATGCTACGCGAAATACACATCTCTGCATCGTGGGGAGGACCCAGAGAGGAATTTACACTAAAGCGTGCCCAAGGTGCGTCCCGGAGGTATCGATAAAAGTTCTCTAGAATTCGTCACTAAAAAATTATAATTGCTAATTTGTCGCTCTTAAATTGAGGTTAGACCCTTTTTCACCTAATTTTGACCCCCTAATCACAAATATAAAGGATTTTCGAATTAACGAACAAATTTTTAGATATATAGAAATTAAAATTTTGGGCATTTTGATGTACATTTTTGGGCACTTTTTGGGGTCGTTTCAATATCTCCCCCTTGGGAACATTCACGCTGAATATAAATGAGACATACAAGACAAGAGTGATCATGAACAAATCAGCCCCAACAAGAATGCAACATAACATGTAAAACACCATTTTCAAAATCTCAACATAAGTGTAAAATTGTCATGAGTTTACCAACTTAAACATGAATGTATATGAATGACATAGGGGATGAAATATAAGACTTGAAGTCACATATGGAACTTAGGATTAGTACCTTAGTCTTGAGTGGAGTGGAAAAGATAAGGATACTACTTTGCATGTCCGCTTCGACCTCCCAAATGGCACTTTTGACTTGTTGGTTCCTCCAAAGGACCTTAACGGATGTCACCTCTTTATTCCTCAATTTCTTCACTTGCCTATCAAAGATCTGAATCCAAACCTCCTCATAAGTCAAGTTATCCTCAAAAACATCCACAACATCAAGAGGCATAATGGCATTAGGATCACCAACACATTTTCTCGACATAGAGACATAGAATACAGGATGGACCAAATTCATTTCACTAGGTAACTTCAACTCATAAGCTACCTTGCCAACCCTCTTAATCACCTCATAAGGACAGACAAAGCTATAACCCTCTTAATCACCTCATAAGGACCAACATACCTTGGACTCAACTTCCCCTTTTTACTAAAATGGACTACACCTTTCATGGGAGAAACCTTCAAATAAACTCAATCGCCCACTTGGAATTCTAGGTCTCTTCTTCTTACATCGGCATAGGATTTTTGATGACTTTGGGCTGCCTTTAACCTCTCCTTAATCATTTTAACCTTCTCAAGAGCTTCCATAACTAGATCCAGCCCCAATAAAGCCACTTCTTCAACCTCAAACCAACTCACCGATGATCTACAACCTCTCCCATAAAGAGCCTCAAAAGGAACCATACCGATGCTAGAGTGATAGCTATTGT
>DF368231.1:3098-17559 GCA_000787875.1 Solanum virginianum
GCGAATTCAGGGCTGCTTGGGGCTCCAGCGCAAAATTATCGAAAAGGCCTAGTAGGATTTTATGGCCAAAAGAAGGCGAAACAGACGATTTCTGCCTTTTTTGTGGGTGGTAGCCCACGGATTCTAGTGCCAACTAGGGTTCCGAGCGAAAAATCTTGATAATCCAAACGGGTGGGTCGGGGATGGATCCAGCAAGCGGCCCAAGTGGTTTGGCGTCATTGGCGGGGCCCTGGTAGGATTTTGTCTCAAGGAAGGCGAAACAGGTGATTTTGTCTCAAGGAAGGCGAAATAGGTGATTTTGTCCATTTTCTGTGGGTGTTAGCCCACTGATTCTGGCGCTGCCTGGGGTGCCAGGCAAAGTATCTTAAAAAATCATACAGGTGGATCGAAGACAAGCTATGCAATCCGTCTAGGTGGCCCGGCGGCGTTGGTCGGGGTCTGGTAGGATTGTATGGCCCAAGGAAGGCAAAACAGGTGATTTTGGAAATTTTTCGTGGGTGTTTGCCCACGGATTCTGGCGCTGCCTGGGGTTCCGGGCAAAGATTCTCGAACAATCATACGGGTGGGTTGGGGATGAGCCCAGAAAGTGGCCCAAATATGTTGGCGGGGGCCTGGTAGGATTTTATGGCCCAAGTAAGGCGAAATTGGCGATTTCGGCCATTTTTCGTAGGTGTTAGCCCATGGATTCTGGCGCTACCTGGGGTTTCGGGCAAAGAATTTTGAAAAATCATACGCGTGGGTTGGGGACGAACCTGGCAAGCATCCCAGGCAGCCTAGCGGCGTCGGCGGGGGGCTGGTAGGATTTTATAGCCCAAGGAAGGCGAAAGAGGCGATTTTGACCATTTTCCGTGGGTGTTAGACCACGAATTCAGGCACTGCCTGGGGTTCTGGGCAAAGAATCTTACGGGTGGGTCGAGGACGATCCGGGAAAGTGGCCCAGGTGGCCCGACTGTGTTGGCGGGGGCCTGGTACGATTTTATGGGCCGAGGAAGAGGAAACAGGCGATTTTGAAAGTTTTCTGTGAGTGTTAGCCCATGGATTCTAGGGTTGCATAGGGCTCCGGCACAAGATTCCCGAAAAATCATACGGGTGGGTCTGCAAAGATCCCGGCAAGAGGCCCAGGTAGCCCGACAGTGTTAGCAAAGGCCTGGTACGATTTTATAAACCGAAGAACAGGACACAAGCGATTTCGGCAGTTTTCTGTAGGTGTTAGCCCACGGATGCTGGGGCTGCATGGTGCTCCGACACAAGATTCCCGAAAAATCATACGAGTGGGTCCGCAATGATCCTAGCAAGGGTCCATGTGGCCCAGCAGCATTGGTGGAGGCCTGGTAGGATTTTATGGGCCGAGGAACAGGAAATAGGCGATTTCGAAAGTTTTCTATGAGTGTTAGCCACAGATTCCTGGGTTGCATGGGGCTCCGACATAAGATACCCAAAAAATCATGCAGGTGGCTACGCAACGAGTCCGACAAGAGGCTAGGTGGCCTGATGGCATTGACAAAGGCATGGTAGGATTTTATGGCCAAGGAAGAGGAAACAGACGAATTTGGCAGTTTTCTGTGGGTGTTATCCCACTAATTCAGGGGTTGCATGGGGCTGCGGTGCAAGATTCCTGAAAAATCATACGGGTGAGTCCGCAAGGAGCCCGGTAAGAGGCCCAGGTGGCCCAACGACGTTGGTAGAGGCCTGGTAGGATTTTATGGGCTAAGGAATAGGAAATCGAGTATTTCTGTAGTTTTCTGTGGGTGTTAGCCCACAGATTCTAGGGCTTATAGGGCTCCGACACAAGATTCTCAAAAAAATCATACAAGTGGGTCCGCAACGAGCTAACAAAAGGCCCAAGTGGCCTAGCAGCGTTGCTAAAGCCTGGTAGGATTTTATTGGCCAAGGAACAGGAAACAGGCGATTTTGGCACTTTCTGTGGGTGTTAGCCCACAGATTCTAGGGCTTCATGGGGCTCCGACGTAAGATTCCCAAAAAATTATATGAGTGGGTCTGCAACGATCCCAGCAAGTGGTCCGGCGGCGTTAGCGGAGGCCTGGTAGGATTTTATAGGCCAAGGAATAGGAAATAGGCGTTTTCGGCAGTTTTCTGTGGGAGTTGGCCCATGGATTCAGGGGGTGTATGGGGCCCCGACGCAAGATTCCCGAAAAATCATATGGGTCGATCCACAACGAGCCCGACAAGAATGCCCAGGGGCCCGGCAGCGTTGGCGGAGGCCTGGTAGGATTTTATAGGCAGATGAACAGGAAATAGGCGATTTCAGCAGTTTTCGTGTTAGCCCACGAATTCAGGGCTGCTTGGGGCTCCAGCGCAAAATTATCGAAAAATCATATGAGTGGATCCACAACGAGCCCTGCAAGAGGCCCCGGTGGCCCGACAGCGTTGGCAGAAGCCTTGTAGGATTTTATGGGCCAAGGAGTAAGAAATAGGCGATTCGGCAATTTTCTTTGGCTGTTAACCCACGGATTCTGGGTTGCGTAAGGCTCCGGCGCAAGATTATCAAAAAATCATATGAGTGGGTCCACAACGAGCCCGGCAAAAGGCCCAAGTAGCCCGGCGGCATTGACGGAGGCCTGGTAGGATTTTATGGGTTAAGGAATAGAAAATAGACGATTTCGACAGTTTTCTGTGGATGTTAGCCTACAGACTCTGGGTTGCAAAGGGCTATGGTGCAAAATTCTTGATAAATCATACGGGTGAATCCACAACGAGCTCAGCAAGAGGCCCAGATAGCTTCGAACGTCACTTGGAGCATTTTATAAGCTTCGAAATAAGAATCATGCGATTTTCTTAGTTTTTCAAGGGTGTTATAACTCATCTATTATGCGAGTGCCGAGGCTCAAAACCTATTTTTCTCAAAAAATTAAGCTTCTCTTGATTTGGTCACAAAAAAAATTCAAAAATTAATTGACGAATACATCAAATTAGCCAAAGAAAAGGACTGACAAATTCTTCTCAAAACAAGTCCAATCAAAGTTGACTTCTTTGAAGAAGAACCAACCCTCACCCGCTGATTTGAGTCATAAATCCTTGAACTATAATTTGCGGGGGGAACAAGCATCAAGGACCCAAAATTACTTGAATACCTAAAAGGGATAAATTTCCTTGTTTTAGTAAAGACCACACCAAGAAATTATACAAGAAATGTGTGAATCGTTGATAGTGGATGTTCCAGACACATAACAGGCAAAACAGAGTTTCAAAGTTGTTACAGATATAGATAGAGGATATGTGAGATTTGGACAAAAATGTCAAAGGAGAAGTCAAAAGGGTTGGATAAATTCATTTCCAGGAACCACTCAAGATACAGTAACTTTTGTGGAAAGATATATGAAACAAACTAAGCATGAACAAAAGGCCTCTTCTTAGTTCTCATAAAGAACTCACCACAACAACAAAAGAAAAAAGAAAAGAGGATCAAGCTCTGCCTCAAACTAGGTGGTGTAAACACGAGAACCCTGCGGGTTGCCCATCCTAATAACATTCTCACCCAAGCATATTTAAATTCATGACAGAATCCGGTGCACAAGTGTTCGTATGATTGCATCCCTCAAAAAGAGTATTTTGCACTGGCTATGTATCAATGACACCCTCTAGCTCACGTAAGTTGTTTCGTATTAGCACCTAATCTCATAAGAACCAGCTTTGGTGATATAACGAACCCATTCAACTGTGTTGTAGCCACTCTTCTCCCACACCTGCACAAAGCCTAACTAGGTGAAGAAGCTGAATTTTCATACCAAAAGAACACCAGTACTGAGTTGTTAGTTTGACAAACATACCTTAAGAAACCGAACACGCAATCCAGATGCTGTAAACATGGGAACCTACAAAGAAAAAGGAATTGGTCATGAACTCTAGAGTCAATAGAATAAATGTGATGAAACACGGTTGAATGGTTCTTTAAAACCATAACCTACAAGAACTACACCCTGCAATGACTCAACCCCACCCACTCCAATCCAAACCCCCTCCAAAAGATCCATTCAAGGGATACAACAGTAAAAGAACAGTTATCAGGTCTCTCAAGAAGGAAAATATTTACCTGAAATTCCATCTGAATTGGCGGCCGAGTCAAGGACTTCTTCTCTGCAATTGTCGAAATTAACTCAACCTCAGCACTCAATGTTGACTCAGTTTGCCCTGGAAATTTTCGTATCCTGCACCAAGTTGTCCATATTGAAGATTCTATGTTTAGAAACTAGCCTTACTGCAGAAGAACATACAAAAACAGCTATATGCCTTCTGCCAAAAAAAAGGACATAGTCATTACACTATTTAATTGTATTAACAATAAGCTATTAAGTCTAGCAAAATAAGAGTAAACACACTTCCGTATGCTCTACTATGACCAAGAAACTTTTAGATATATTCAAATTTAAACATGGAGTTGTGTCTGTGTGACGTACAGGTCACGGGTTTGAGCCGTGGAAGTAGCCACTAATGCTTGCATTAAGGTGGGCTATCTACATCACACCCCTTGGCGTACGGCCCTTCCGCAGACCCTGCATTTAGGCAGGATGTTTTATGCACCAGGCTGCCTTCTTTTTTTTTTCAACATATAAAGGAAAATCAATTGGGAAGAAATAAACATATAGGATTTTCCAAACAATTGTGCCATCAGTTACTCTATAAAACCAAGACCTAGTGAAACTATTCTCCTCCATCTGGATTTTTATATTACACTCCGTTGGCCTTAGGCAAATTTAACTCCTCCAGTTAGCCACAATAGGAAGAGAAGTGTTAACATTGAATTATCATCTTATCCTACTGTTCAGGTAAACTATGGACAACCAAAAACAAGAAGGTTTCACTATACTTGACCAAATCTTCAAGAAACATGACAACCATGATTAAGCAATTGAATACTCACTTCCATACCAAACAGTCAATGGCTGCATTATACTTTGCTCTCCCTGACGTCACCTGGAAGTTTGTTTTGGCAGTTTGCTTTGGCACTGGAATTTTAATAACTACTCCAAGAGCAAACATTTTTGCACCAAATACACTCTTAACCTGAAAAACAATCAAAGTTAGCAACAGCAGATCATATAAACACAAATTGACGTTTAAAATAAAATCCATTCCATATCAAACCTTAACATTCACTTCCATACGTGTACGGCCTAATTCTTTGATAGTTGGTAATACACGGAAAGGAAGATTTACTCCTTCAGTAATGCGGTACCTGAAGATAAACCGTTTAACAATATCAGGCACTATTATATAAAAGTATACCCATGATCTGAACATGTTACCAGTTTCAAAAGAAAATAGGTATAATCTGAACCTCTTACAAATCAAGTGCCATCCATATTTTGAGCTTAACAGCCAACACACAATAAGAACCACCCAATATCTTCTTATTGGGATAAGGTAATTAGGCAAAATATCATGCAACTTCAACTCACCAAGGACATGACCTTTGGTAGGAGGATGTGGAGGTTGAGGATTAGGATTAAAGGTTAGTTTGTAGTCGTTCCCTTTTCCAAGAGCTCAATATTATTCGCTTTTTTCCCCTTATTTTTAGATTTCTATCACTACTTGTTTGATCCTCTTCGATTTCTGATTATCTTGTGGTTGTTTATGTTTGTTGCTTCTTTTTTAGTGTTTGCTCGGCCAAGGGCCTTCCGCAAACATCCTAGACCTTCTCAAAGGTAAGGACAAGTCTACACACTCTATCCTCCCAGACCTACTTGTGGATACATAGGGATTATTGTTGTTGATATAGCAAATGGTGCAAATGTTGCAGAGGTTTTATATCCAGGCAACAGGATGACAATTATGAGGCGAAGAAAAGAAAAAAGAGCCCGGAAAACGAAGATGTTTAGAAAGAAGTATGAACTTACTTCATCAATTCAAATTCACCATCAGGCGGGACAAAGCTGACGGTCTTTTCTGAGTTGAATCTTGTCAAATTTACACATTGGTGGAAAGTAACATCATCGAGCTCAATAGTTTTACCACTGCACCAGGAAGCAGAGCAATATACTATTTTAATAAACAGAAATAATTACCAAAACATGTAGCATTTGAAACTATTGGAACCCAAACTGCGCATGTTTGAGGACAGTTATCATTGAAAATCTGCAGATAAGAAGAATCAACTGAAAGAAACAGAACCGCAATAAAGTGGGATTATCATCTTTAATCTTCAAGGTAAATTTATTGAGGAGATGAATGACAGGGAAAATGATTATTTTTATTCCTTTATCAGGTCAAAGTAGGAGTTTCAAAGAACTAAACAATTCCATTTTCTCCAAGAAACAAATGGTACAGATGAAGCACAGATGTCACTACCCTTCAAGTGACGTGTCCTGAAACAACTAGCACAAGAAGGAATGTAACAGATAATCATATGGATGAAACAGACAATTATTCAGAAACTACCTCTTAGTCGGACGGGACTTGAGTTGTGACTCTTTCTCAAGACCAATTTTATCATTTAAGCCCAACTTCAGATCAGGCATTCCAGAAAGGAAGCATTTCATGAGAACTTTCCCACTTACATCACAACGGAGGACGCTACCTGCAGGTACAATATATTAAACAACAACCAAAAACTAGTAGAAAAAGGGACACCTACCAAACTGCAAAACATCTACCTTTTGAAGACATTAGGAGATTAACACTCTCCACAATATCCAGAAATACCTGTTGATATATAAACTTTCATCAAATGCTGATATACTAGGGAAGATAAAATATTCTAGAAATTTTAAGAAAGACAGAGAAAAACCACCTCATTCTTCTTATAAACAAGACCTTCCCTGCGCCAACCTACTGCACCAGTTACTTGCAATGTTGCATTTGGAACTGGCTTATCTACATGCTGCATTTGTTGCATTTTAAAGGGAAACACAGATTGATATTAAACTCAAAATTCATATTTATTATGTCACTGCATAGTATCCCACATAAATGATTTTATTAAGTAGATCAAACAGGTGGATAATATAAATCTATTGTTCAACCTTTTTGTTGTCATACTAAGAAAGCAAGCATAGAAAAAATAACTAACCTTGGATGAAAAGGATGACCGGACACCTTCCTGAGTAATGTAGAGTTTCAAGATTTCAGGTGAAAGATTTTGAGGGTAACCAAAGTCCATAATTTCTGCAATTTTAGACAAATAAAGGAAAAAATGGTTTACTCTTTTTTGACATAAAAGCATGTAGCACATACACATTGCACTAACTTCCAAGGTAAATAATTGCTTGTTGGAAGATAAGTGTATTTAATTTTCCATATATAGACTCGAAAGGCGACCAAAAATTGCAAATAGATGGTGTAAAATCTATGAACTGAAATGTTAGTAAATAGTCACACTAGAGGAATACATTCTCTATCGACTCTGTGCACCCCAGCATATTGTCCTAAATAGAGATATCCTCATGATATTTCAATATCAGCAAATAGAAAATATGTCCAAAGAGGATCTATGGACCTGTCCCAGTGCATTGAGCTGCAATTCTTTGAAGGACAAATTAATGATACAAAATATAGTCTCACCAGAGAAAACTGAAGTCCACCTAATGCATCTCTATAAACATGGTTTGGGCCCATAACGCGCCTCTCAACATTTGTCATCTTATACGGGCATAATCCATGTCCACACTCCCTAGACCCCACTTGTGAGACTATACTAGTACGTTGTTGTTTTTTTTCCTTATCCTCATAGATGCACTCTATCCAATTATCATTACATGTTAAATTGTTGCTCTTCATATTGAGAAGGAAGACAAAGCAAAGCAAAATAAACAAAAGAAGTTACTTCATAAAAAGGCTTCCTTTGTCAAACCCTGATAAAATGTCAGAAATTAAATATTCTCTGCAAGGCTTACCGTCCAATAGCTCGTAAATCAAAACAAAGTTATTGCGGATGGCATCTTCATCAAAGGCACCACCAAAATAAGATTTGAATAGTGTAACAGCCTGCATGCATATTGGGGATTGCAGTTTTATAATTCTGGTGGTAAAAAGAAAACACTGGCAAAACACACAGAAGAACACATTTACACAATAAATCATGATCATGACATTATTCTTCTCACCTCCACTTCTTAGGAAGTACCAGGATTTCTTGTTTAAAAGAGAGAATTGTAGTAGATTTGGAAAGGTGCAGAATTCAATACAACTAAAACATTGAAAAAGAAAAGAATCTAATTGCAAAAGAAAAAAGGAGAGATGTCGTCGTTTTTTTCTTCCTTTTCTTTTTTTGTTCTTATTCTTTCTTTCCTATAATTTAATTTTGATTTCTATTTAGAGAGATCAAATTTTTGTCATGATTCATGAACTAATCAACTCTCTAATATTCCATAACACAAAACTGTTCATTTGTTAACAACTGAGCAGAGAGCAGGGAGGGGGAGAGGCACATGAAAGCTTCGTTACAAACAAATAAAAAACAGTGGTTGAGACCAAAATCATGACTCTAATAAGCAATAGAGTTTTACCTCAACAACAAACTTGAATGCACATGCAACATTTGCATTGCTGCTAACAACAATCACAATATACACATTGCTAATTCTCATGTACAAGAAAGAACAGCCTCCAATCTGCCGGACGGGACATGTACCAAGTTCTTTTGACTGCATTATATGCATCCGGAAGGCATCTACCATATTCCCCCTAATAAAATTTAAGAAGATCCATAGTTAAATGAAAAATATACCAAAATGTTGTAGCCACCAGCTTCTTTATGCTGACTGGTGACACGATGATTGATTCACAGTGGGGGAGCCAGGATCTCAATTAAGGGGGGTCAAAATTTGAAAAAGCAAATACACAAACAAGTCGAAGGGGTTTTGACATCTAATATGTATGCATAAAAAATAATTTTACCGATGATAAATAGTATAATTTTTAGCCGAAGGGGGTTCGAACCCCCTAGACATAAGGTGGCTCTGCCCCTGTTGATTCACATGCATTTTATTTGAAACCAAATTTAGTTTGCTTCGTACAAAGACAAGCACTAATAACATGACAACCAAAAAGAAGAGTATGCAGAAGTTATCTTAAAAGTACTTATAGTGATGGCATTGGATGCCAAAGACTCAAAAAAAAAAAAAAAAAAAAAAAAAAAAAAAAAAAAAAAAAAAAAAAAAAGACATACAGATAGAAGCTACAATATTTCTGAATTAACTAAGAAGCACATTATTATCGCATGTGAACATTTTTGTATAGATACAAACTGATATACAAGGGACAGAGGCACCAGGTTGACATGTGTTTGACCGAAGATAAATCCTAATGAGCCAAACACATTTTCTCCACTTCCTGAAGAGGCAAGACTACAAGAAATTTTAAATATTTGAATGGGTCATTCTTGAGAATAAACAAACAAAGAAGAATAGTCATCCTCCAAACATGGTACATAGAATAACAAAGCTCACATTAAAAAAATGCAAAAAAACTACACAGGAAATCAAACTTTTAATTAGCTAGGGAAAAGTTTATTCCAAGACTTAATTTTTCTTATATGTCAACACAAACAATCTGCTTTGTTTAACAACTAAACCTTAACCCAACTAACCGGCATCACCTGATCTATGGTGATAAGATAAATTTAAATAGAAGGTTCCAACTTAGAGCTTACAACACCACACATTACGAAAACTTCCTAGCAGCAGATTACAAATTCATTCATTAAACTTCAAAAGATAAATCAACATTGTTTCTCTTAAATATAGTCCCTAAATCACAATCAAGTGAGCAAGGAAATCAAACTTCTAATTCAGTCAGGCAAAAGTTTACACCAATACTTAGATTGTCTTATACAGCACTACATTATGTTCTAACAACTTCAACAACTAAACCTTTACCTAGCTAACCAGTATCAGTATCACCTGATCAAATGGCATAACATGAAAAAAAGGTCCCAACTTTGAGCTAACTATGCATAGGGGATGGAGCTAGGGGGCGCAAGGAGTTAATCCCTCCTCGCTGTATAATTACAATGTATATACAAAGTTAAAAATGATTCTCTTCCGCACACAAGGATGTGACTTAGTGGTCAATGAAGTGGATTGAGGTGTTCAAAACAAAACATAAGGCAATTTCTATCCATCTATTCTAGCTTTTATGACAGAGCAATCTGATATTTATTATTGCCTTATTGGTGAGGGGCAGCAGGCCTACCAGGGAAATTAATCGAGGTGCATGCAAACTAAACCAAACACCACAACTACTAAAAAAATGATTTTTTGTTCCATCTATCGAAAGTAGCCTCTCTACCCCACAAAGGGTGTAAGTCCCTAGACCTAGACCTTACTTGTAGAATTACACTAAATATGTTGCAATTCCATAGTGTATCTTCGCTTAGCTTCTTTCACATGTTTACTTATTCATATTTTGAACCACTCAGTGTGAAAATACTGTCTTTGCCACTCATCACACATTAGGAAAACTTTTTAGCATCATATTAGAACTCATTCATCAAAATTCAAAAACAACAAATCAACAATTATTTCTCTTAAACTAAGAAGTCCCCAAATTCAAAAATCAAAGTAAAATTTAAGCAAAATACAAGAAATTCGGTATAAATTTTTTTTAAAAAAAAGAGAGAGAGAGAGAGAGAAAGAAAATACCCAACATCGTCGCGGTAGAGACGATTAATGAGGACATCACCACGGAGATTCAGGAAGTATATTGCTGAAGCCGCCACTGGCATGGCTGCTAATCAAACAGGTGATTCAATTTTACAATAAAATAGCTGTAAATCCCCCCAAAAAAATAAAAATTGATGGACTAAATCAGATCAAATTGAGATTTACGTTCAAGATTTCTAGGGTTTTCCATGTTATTTTGGGGAAAAAGTTGTTCGATTTTGGAAAGAAAAACTGTTTTGAACGGAAAATATATGAAAAATGAAATGAAAGTGGTAAGATCTTCATTAATGCTTTTCTGAATTTTTTTTATAAGGAAAATTTAAAAAAAAAAAAAACTTATCCCTTAAATTTTTCATGACACCAATGGTGGTGCATTTGCTCGATCTAGAGTTTGAACTTTGATTATGAAAAAGCTTTTGATAACATAAATTTAAAATAGTAGAATTTTAATATGAATATCAAAATCGAATAAAAAATTTAAAAAAAAATATATATATATATAGTTTTTAATATTAATTAAAGGTTTTCATCTTAGTGTCCAGATATTCTTAATAGGAAATTTTAAATTATTTTAAAATAGTTTGATGTATAAATTATTTCACATTCATGCAGTTTTCAAAGAAAGAATACAGAGATATAACATAGACAATCTACCATTACATAAATCATAAATATAAATGACTGATTCTATGATTTGAGTTTGTAACGATGAATAATTTATACGAAGGCAACTTTATTCCGACATTGAAATTCTTTATACTAGTAGAACAACTTTTAGGCAGTGAAAAATTATATGTAAATTATTGAATCTTTTTAATTTAATATAGATAGAGATCCCTTTCTTATATTCTCTTTTTTTATGATTTTTTTTAGCTTTGTCGTTTCATATTTAACTTTTAATGAACTATTACGTATTATTATAGGTAATTTAATCTAATAATAATAGTATAGAATAAAGTTTTATCAAATTTTAATTGGTGTAACGTTCATTCTTCAATCATGATTAAATCATATTCAAACAACAATTTAAATATTTCAATTTTATTTACACACTCAAATTATAATACATTTTAATTAAACATTAAATACATAATAAATTGCTCCCTTTATTCCTATTTGATTATCATATTTTAGATTTCATGCCCCTTAGAGAGCTTAGGTAGTTCACCATTATATCTTTATTTAGTAGTGTTCTCTTGAAGTCAAATTTTTCATATATGTACATATTGATTTATTTTAATTAATTACCTTAACCAATAAACATGAATTAGTTATTTTGCTTTTCTATATTGGTCAAATATATACTTTCAAATGCTAATAACTCTTAAAGTAAAATAAAACAAATAATAGAACTCCTACTATTAATGCATTGATTTAAGGAATATTTATTTTTAGTAAAAATGTATTATTCATATTAAATGATAAACGAGATGCGTAACCATTTAAACTTGCATTAATTTTCTATCTTACGTTTTAATTATCATAGTTTTTTTAAATCAAATATTATAAATTTTAACTATCACTTTAACATGTATTTATTTATCATATTAATATGAAAAACATTATATTTTATAGGATTTTTCATATAATTTAATTTTAACTTTAAAATACTGAATTATTATAGTTTAATTTAACTTTAAAAATTAGTCAAATTAACATTCAAAAAAATCCAACATGACAATTAAATAAAACACAAAGAAACTAAAAAGTACTCTCTTTATTAATTTTGACTCATCACTATTTCACGACTTAAAATCACCTTGATTAGATTTTAAAACTAAATTTCAATCATCATCCTATTAATATAATCAAAACATTTACCTTAGAGTATTTACCAAAATTTAAAATAGTAACCAATAAAAAATATAAACATAACATACTTATTGGCACCACAAAACACAAACAACACACAATCCAGACAAGCAGCTAGTAGTACTAGTCAACACACAATCCAAACTAACTATTACTAGTCTACAAGTACTACAATTAATTTTTCCCAGCTCACAAGAATCAACAAAGCCACCATGGCTACACCAATCACAACAACTCCATCACCCACCTGTGCAAAAATCATAGAAGAAATTACAAAAATTTACAAATCACTCCCACCAAGACCATCCATTTTAGAGATTGAAGCTTCAATTTCTGTAATCAAAACAGTAGAAACAGAAGAAAAAATAGAACTTGATGAAATTTCCAAGAAAGAAGTGGCACCTGAAGAAGATGTCCCAACTGAGTTATACTCTGTATTACAGCAAGTTAGAAAAGGTATGGTTTTGTTCCAAAGCAAAGAAAAGAAGAAACAGGCTGTTCAGTTGATTGAACTTGATAAGACTTATCAAGATTTTGATGGGTTGATTCAGAAAGCTACAGAATTGATTTCTGGGATTACCCAGGTGGGAAAAATCACTTCTTTTGAGGACCCAACTGGTGAAATTGAAAAAAAAGATGAGATTTTGAAGTATGGTTTGGTTACAAGTTGTGAAAAGACTACTGCTTCTTCTTCAGGTTTGGATTTGTTTTTGTCCAAGATTTCAACTTTTTGCTTGCTTGTCAATTATGGAGGTTGTGTTAGTATTGCTTATGTTGTTTCTTGTCCTTCTGGTGCTATCTGTTGTTGGTTCTACTTCGATATAGTATTATTTTGTTGTAGTTACTGTCCATAATGTTTTGTTATGCTTTTACTTCCATTTATATGGTCAAAATTTCTGGTTTGGCTACTGGGACCTGCGACAGCTCACCAATACATATATGCTAAGGTTAAGCTTCCGTTTGTCAGTAGATTTTGGAAGTTAGAAACTTCAAAATTTGAGCTTTCAAAGTTGTAAATTTTTTAAATTTGAAGTTGTTCTTTTGGATGTAAAATTAGGTTCCATCTAATTTAGGTCTTGGGTCTAACTTACACCCCAAAAGTTAGCTCGAACCGAGAGGGATTGTCTAAACAGGAGTCCACCCATCTTATTAATCACCAGTGTGGGACTTTTGTCTTTCTTCAACATTGGATATATATTTTACTTGGAAAAAAATTGAAGTTTTGTGAGTGTTTAATCCCAAAAACTTGGGAACTTGAAAATATTAGAAAAATTTCATGGCCAAACAAACATTTGAAGATACATTTTCAAAATGTACTCTCAAAATCTATGGCTAAACACTAGCTTAGATTGATGGAAAAACATCATTTATGATATCTCCTTGTGGTCTCTTGGAACTTGAATCCTAGATTGCATGATTCTTTTTCCTTTTTAGCGATGGTGCTAGCCACCAGCTTGCTATGTATGTTGACTAATCTACTAAGGTTCCAACTACAGGTCAGTATGTGTCAGTGGCGGAGCTATGAATAGTCCTTTGTTTGGGACTGAGGCGTAGTTGTATTATACGTCAATGTTTACATTGATGGAAAAACATCATTTAGAGTTGTTTTTTGGAGTCTCTCTTGGAACTTGAATCCTAGTTTGCATTATTCCTTTTCCTTTTTAGTGATGGCGCTAGCTTGCTATATATGTCGACTAATCTACTAGTGTTCAGCTACAGGTCAGTATGTGTGGCAATGGTGGAACTATTAATATCCCTTCGTCGGAGAATTATAATGTGTAAATAGGTCAATTTCTTTTTATGTATATACTATATATGTTGTTTGGGACTGAGGCATAGTTGTTGTTGTTGTTGTTGTTGTTGTTGTTGTATATAGTATACGTTAAATCCTTTTGCTTTCTTAGTATGTTTACTTCTTTATATTTTGAATCCCCTTTGTAAAAGTCCTATCTCATCGCCGATATGCAGACGGGTGTAGGTTGTGTTGTGCGGAAGCGTTTGAAATTCAAGTTGAATATGAAATCCTAAAC
>DF368230.1:0-16782 GCA_000787875.1 Solanum virginianum
CTTGTTATTGTACCTGGAGGAAGCTCAAAGAACCACACAGCTGCATTACTAGTTAGTGACAATGGGAATGCCCATACACTGACTGTATCTAAAGAAAGATTTTGTGTCCCCATGACACTTTTGCTGACGAAGACGACATTATAGATATGACGGTGGGGATCTTCTAAAGGTAAACCTGTGAACAAACCATGGGTTTGGAGTATTTGAAGTAATCCACTTGACACTGAGAACTTAGCGTCTGCTAATAATGGTGGCAACACTATAGCACCAATAACATCCATGGCCATAGGGTTCAAGCGATATTGATTCCAACCATAAGCGTTTTCGTTGAAATCCCTAAGTTGTGGCCTATTGTATCTTGGTGGTTGATTCTCTTGTTTTCCCATATCATTATCATTCACATTTAAGTTTTCGTTAATCGCAATATCCTCATTCACATGAGCCATTCTTCTAGTGAGTCAATGGATCTCAAAATTGATCGGAGCTTAGAATTGCCCTGACTCCTTGTATAGAGAATACAACCTAGTACACCTTGCAATTAAGACTAAACAACAAAAACAAAAAAATAAAAGTAAAATACAAAAGAATCTAAAAATTAACACTTAAATTAACTACTAGTGAAATCAAGTCAAGAACCTAGCCATATTCCCCGGCAACGACGCCATAATTTTTGATGTTCACGCTCTAATAATAAAGTGGTCGCAGTTAGTAATAAACCTAATCAAAGGTTAGTGTCGAATCCATAGAGAATATGAGGCTTGACCAAGTTGATCCATGAACAATCATTTCAAGCATTGATCACTATGTTCTCTAAAATAGGGGGTTTTGTGATTCAAAATGAAGAACAAAAATAAACACTATACTATTTACGCAACAAGACAATCAAATTTAGGGACAACTTAGGAATTATGTTCCCCATAATTCATTGACTCAATTAACCTAGACAACATGACTCTAATTAGTAATTCACTTGCAGGATGGTAACTTGGGTTCTTCCAGCCTTCTTGTGAAGGTGAAGGTCGAATTTTACCGTGGCGGTTGGTCAGCAATCATGGCATGCGAACTAACCATTACCCATTATCCTAGTCAATCTCCACTTGGTCAGGTTCGGTTGATTAGATAAGAACACATCAATCGAATTCTGTCATTTACTTCCCTTTTTCTATTCATCACTACCTTGATCGGGATCATGATAGTAGGCGGGGTTTCGTGTTGGCCACCACCAAATAACAATCAAACTAAGGAAAATAAGCAATAAATGCAAAAAGTCTAGGTTATTTCAAGTCAAGTACTCATGGTTCCCACAACCATAAGTTGTGGGTGCTTAGCTACTCATGGCTAAGGAAAAATCAACAACAATGAATAAGGGAGACATAGTTGAGGGTTTACCCAAAACAATGAAAAGCAAGAACACCTTCAAATTGAAAACCATAAGCTTGAATTAATGGCAAATGAGTACAATATGCATTTTCAATCCCCCAAAAGTGGGTCTTCAAATCGAAAGATAAATATCTACACTAAACCCTAAAAATGCTCTTAGAATATTCACCAATATCTCTAAATATTGATTCTCCATTAAAAAGACCTAACATTGTCTATTTATACTATTTACAAAAACACCCTAAAAATTAAATAGAAAATATAGCTGCCAACTATTACATCTTGTAGATATGACTCGTAGGGTGACCTACGAATCATAATTGGGATTTTGTAGTCAGCAGTTGGTGTTTTAGACTTGACTGCTATGACCCACTGTTATAATTCATTGCTTGGGCTATGAATCATATACTCTTCTCGTAGTCTAGAACTTTAGTTCTTGGTCTAAACTTTTGGCTCATTGTTCCTTGCTATGACTCCATCTTATACGAGTCGTAATGAGACCTACAACTCATAGGGAGGCCTCATCTGGCTGACCTTCACTTTGCAAATACTTGATTTTGATTACTATTTAATACTACGAGGGAACCCTACGACTCATAGCTTGGGCTACGACTCGTAGGGTGGCTCGTATGTCCTGTACTTTACCAAAATCTGTATTTTTCTCTCAAACTCATGCTGACCTGTATTTTCTGCAACAATAACACAAAAACACATAAAAATCATAAAAGGACGCATTAAGAACTTCCAAAATCCCTTGTTTTAGGCATCAAATGTGCTGTATTTTGACAGCACATCAATTATGAACTATGATTTGGCTTTTGAGCCCAAATACGAATAATTACAAAATGTTTTTGGCTTTTGAGCGTAAATGTGTATTGAAAGGATTTGAAATTATGATTACCTCCTTTGAAAGCATGTATATATAAGTATTCTCATGGGATGTTTTGACTTTGTACTGATGGATTTGGGGCGTCAGGGCTATCCCCAAGGGCCCTCTCCCTTTCTATGAACTATGTACCAGTATCCGGTAAGGAGAAGTCTGGTTTACCTTTGGCAAGTAAATCACCTCTTTTCAGTGTAGGGATAATATTGGGATTCCAAGTAATAGCTTGCTTAGTCTTATATGTCACTTGAGGTCACATCCCCACTATATATGAGCATTATGGCATTTCATGCATCATGAATTTCATGGCATGTTTGTTATATACTCTTCTATGGATATATACTTCTTTCTATATTATGTGCCCTTGTCATCTAACATTGAGTGCAGATTTGATAAGTTATTTGCATTGCATGCCTACATATTTAGTACATTCAAACTATCTAACACATATATTTTGCCTACATGATCTGACCATGTCGGGACTGAAGACTACCTTCATCCACTGTTTGACAGCTAGATCAGATTTAAGACATTTGTTATGATGAGTCCTATCTTCCTAGGAGAAGCCACCATTTCTCTACCTATAAATTCTTGTTTACGTTATTTACTTTGAGGGTGAGCTCAGGACATGTCTTTGTCCCCGTCCTATCTTATGACTAAAGACATTATTGGATGTCTTGCAGACTCTTGTCGAATCTATATGTTATACGTTGTATTTGGAGCCTATGATTATGGTTATCTATTGGATATGGACATTATGGATTGATTATGAGAATAATGATGAGTATATATGTTTTGATGTGGAAATGTAGAAGATCCTAAGTCCCGTATTGCTCCCATAGAGTTTGTCACACTTACCTGCCCCTTAGTTCTTATATGTTATATTCTATGTGCTATGTGAATCCATGTTAATCCCTTATCTTAATGACATCCCCATAGAGTGAGTCCAACTTTCTCGTCCCTTAGAACTATGTGTTTACTATTTATATATACACTTTCAAACAAATGATGTGAATATAGATACTTGAGGGTTGTTTGGGGACTCTCGAGTTCCCATGTGCCATGTCACTCCTAAAACCTAGCTCTAATCGTGATAGAGATGGTATTAGAGTACTAGGTTTATAAAAGGTCCTCAGAGTCCAATATACCGCGTCAAATAGAGTCTTATTCATGGGTGTTGAGCGTGCCACATCTATGTGTAGGAGGCTACAAGGTGTTTTAGGAAATGTTTCATTGTTTTATAATTCTTATTGTGCCATAGAGTGTCTTAAGGTTTCCTATTTCCATCCGTCCCTACCGCATAGGGAGAGTTACTTTGGGCTCATAATATAATTGAAGCAAGGAAGATACTGTAGCTGATATTATAGATAACATCAAAAGGGAG
Organism: Solanum virginianum; assembly: GCA_000787875.1. Classification (NCBI taxonomy): domain Eukaryota; kingdom Viridiplantae; phylum Streptophyta; class Magnoliopsida; order Solanales; family Solanaceae; genus Solanum; species Solanum virginianum. The sequence goes on from DF368230.1 coordinate 3,648, forward strand.
TTGGTCAAGGATGTGCATCATTTGACAAGATTGGGGAATTGGGTTGAGTGAATCTTATGATGGTATTGTTCATGTTTAGAATGGAGCTGAATCTTCCATGGTTATTGATGTCAAGGCAAAACAAGACATAGACCCAAAGATAGAGGTCTTCTCCCTAGGGGGAGATGGTGTGCTTCGATATCAAGATCGATTATGTGTTCATGAAGTAGATGATCTTACTAGGGTGATCATGAGTGAAGCCTATAACTCTCATTATTCTATTCACTTAGGATTTACTAAGATGTATCGGGACTTAAGGGGGGTGTATTTGGTGGCATGCTACAAAGAAAGACATAGCCTAGTTTGTATCATAATACTCTAATTATCAACAAGTGAAGGTAGAGTACAAAGGGCCTGGTGGTTTGACTCAAGATATTGAAATTCCTAGTTAGAAGTAGGAAGATGTGAACATAGAGTTTATGGTTGGTTTGCCTCAGACCCAAAGACAATTTGACTCAATTTGGGTTATTATTGACTCTATGACTAAGTGGCTTATTTCCTACCTACCAAGACTACCTTTAGTGCAAAAGGTTATGCAAGTTTGTACACCCAAGAGTTGGTAGGGTTGCATGGTGTACCTAGGTCTATCATATCAAATCATGGTAGCCAATTTACTTCTCACATTTGGAGGTCATTTCAAAGAGGACTTGGTACTAAGGTGAAGTTTATTAAGGAGAGGTTGAAGATGGCCCAAAGTCGCCAAAAGTCCTAGTGATTGGGTGTATGTGAAAGTCTCACTTATGAAAGGTGTAATGCAACTTGAAAAGAAGGACAAGTTAAGGCCTCGGTATGTAGGTCCTTCTGAGATTGTTGAAGCAGATTTGGAATGTAGTTTATAGGTTGGATTTGTCTCCGAATTTAAGTTCTATTCACCAGTTTTTCATCTGTCCATGTTGATGAAGTTAGTTGGTAATACTAGTGCTATTATGCGTTTGGAAGGTGTTGAGGTTGATGAGAACTTCTCTTATATGTCATGACCCAAGCATAGGGCCTAGACGTGACATGGCGCATGAGAAACCCGAAGGGACCCCAGGTAAGCCTCTTAACATATCATTACACATACTTCGTCACAGAAGCAATAAAATAACGATAAGGATTAGTAAATAGGGATAAACGGGGTTATGTGACATCTTTCAATCATAAAACATAAAAGAGTCAAAGAGAGTCAAGGCTCATAGTATCTTTACATAACTTATCCAACACCTCTAAACATAGAACTTAGCGGGGGCCAAGAGAAACAACTGGGCTCACCCTCATAGTCATAAGTATCCAACATAAAAGAAGTTAATACATAACATAATCAAGAGAAGCATATCCTCGGAGTTGAGGACTCACCAACTTGCTTGTGAATAATCGTACTAGCCACGTGGAGGAGGAGGATGATTAAGTGGAGCTCTGATTCCTACTTGGTAATATCATGTAGGCATAGAGTATGCATTAGTACATTCGAATATACTAAGTATGTAGGATGCAATGCAACAAGATATAGGCAACATAATCGAAATGCATGATTAGGCAATAAATGAGCATATAGAAATATGGCATACATGAGTGATGCTTGAAGTAAAACATGCTTACATAGAATACATTACATGTGTAGGATACTATCATCATAGAACAAGCAACTTAGTAATCGGAATCCATGGTAAACCACCCCTTAGTAGTGATTGAGGTACCAACCCCTCAATTGGTTGATGACTTACCACCCCCATCTGAGGCGATTGAGGGTTCATCCCTCAAATGTCTATGGTCAACTCACAACACAATAGATACTTCTTATGAAATCAACACATGTATACCATCCTTTCATCATAAAGCCACTTAATGGCATTAGGCCTTCAACAACTCAAGAAAGATAATCTGGACATTTTATCAAACACTTGGCGGGTGTGTAATGCAAGTGTTAAACTATGAAATTCAAAAGTGAAATCATACAAGAAAACTTAATGTAAAATCACCTACCAACACTTGGTAATACCCTTATGCAATATATATAAAAAATGCTTCATGAAATCTCAAGATAGGCGTAAGATTCATAGCTCAAAACATGCATAAACAGTCACACTTTTACAAGACCCCAACATAGCTCATAGTCAATTTCATAATAGAAAACCCATAAGTAAAATCAACTTAGAAACTAGTAATTTAGTGCAAAGGAAGCTTGGGCACCATGGGTGAAAGGACCCAATGGTTGAAACCAACATACCTTTGTATTGGAGACTTTCTTGATGAAGATTGAAATGGAGACTTGAAGCTTGAGTGAAATCCTTAAGTTCCAGAATGAGTTTGGAACCCTAGATTTTGAGTAAAATATTTGTATAAGTGTTTAGGAGAGTATTGGGGAATGTCTTGTATGATATGAAGATGAAATATGGCTAAGTATAGGTATTTTTCTGCATTGGAAGGCTTATGCCCAAGACCCAAAAGACTTGGACTAAGATTAGAAAATTGGCAACAAAATAACGTAGGTCCGCATCTGGTCCACGATGTGAACCCAATGTGGAGGACATTTTTACACAGGTCCACGACAGTTGTGTGCCGCGATACCAACGCGGATCGATTATGGAAATTAAAGTTTTGGGAAATTGAAATTTTCATACAGTTGCTCTAAAATTGGGGTTAGATCCATCTCCCACTCAACTTTGCCCCATAATTAAGAATATGAAGTCACATTTTTGATATCACGCACAAATTTTGAGCTATATGGAAATGATGATTCCGAACACTTCAGAGGTACATTTTCGAGCACTTTTTTGGGTCGTTCCAATATATCTCCCTAGGGAACATTCATCCCTGAATGTCAAAGAAGCATACATAAGAAGAGGAAATCATGAGGAAATCAGCCCCAACAAGAATGCAATAATACACTTAAACACCATTTGCAAAATCTCAACATAAGTGCAAAAAAATATTATGAACTCGTCAACATAAACATGAATGCATGCAGATGACATAGGGGCTGAAATATAAGACTTCAAATCACATAGGGGACTTAGAATTAGCACATTAGGCTTGAGTAGAATGGAAGAGATAAGGATATCACTTTTGCATGTTCGCTTCGGCCTCCCATGTAGCCCTTTCGACTTGTTGATTCCTCCAAAGGACCTTAATGGAAGCCACATCCTTGTTTCTCAACCTCTTCACTTGTCTATCCAAGATCTCTATTGGAACCTCTTAAAAAGTCAAGTTGTCTTCAACAATACCCACAATATTCAATGGAACAATGGCATTTGGATCACCACACATTTTCTCAACATGGATACATGAAAGACCGGATTAACCAAGTCCATTTCACTAGGCAACTACAACTCATAAGCCACCTTGCCAATCCTCCTCAACATCCTATAAGGACCCACAAAACTCAATTTACCCTTCCTACCAAAACGAACCACACCCTTCATGGGTGAAACATTCAAATAAACCCAATCATTAACTTCAAATTCAAGCTCCCTTCTTCTCACATCGGCATAGGACTTTTGACGACTTTGGTCTATCATCAACCTTTCTCTAATCCACTTTATCTTCTCCATAGCCTCTATCACATGATCCGGACCCATTTTCCCACTTCAAACCACCCAATAGGTGACCTACAATGTCTACCACAGTGGTCCTTAAAAGGAGCCATACCAATGCTAGAATGATAGCTATTATTATAAGCAAACTCAATCAATGGAAGGTGATTATCCCAAGTACCCTTAAACTCTAAAACAAAAGCTCTAAACATATCCTTAATAGTTTGGATAGTCATTTTGACTTTGACATCTGGTTGAGGGTGAAAAGCCGTACTAAGCTTCACCTTAGTACCAAGACCTCTTTGGAAGGACCTCAAAAAGTGTGAACTGATTTGAGCACCATGATCTCATATGATAGACAAGGGTACCCCATGCTATCTCACAAACACATAAATGCACAAGTTAACATACTATTTCGCACCATAAGTAGTCTTAACCGGTAGGAAATAATCAGACTTTATCATTCTATCAACCATAACCCAAATAGAATCAAAACCCTTTCTAGTCTTAGGCAATCTAACCACAAAATCCATGTTAATTTCTCCTACTTCCAAGTAGGAATCTCTATGTCTTGGGTTAGGACAGCTGACCTTTGGTGTTCAGCTTTGACTAATTGGAAACTATGATAATCAGATATAAACTTCGCAATGTCTTTCTTCATACCTCCCCACCAATACACATCCCTCAAATCTCTATACGTCTTTTTAGAACTGGGGTATATAGAATATGAAGAATTACGAGCCTTATCTAGAATCTTCTCTCTCAAGTCATCAACATAAGGCATACACAACCTACCTTGGTACCTAAGGGCACAATCTCCCCCTTGGGAGAAAACCTCCACCTTGCTCTCTCTCACCAAGGCCTTTAATTCTAATAAAGAGGGGTCAAGATCTTGCTTTGCTTTTACCTCATCAACCAAGGAGGACTTTGAACCATTAACAACCACAATACCACCCTTATCAACCTCTTCCAACCTAACCCCAAACCTAACCAGCCGATGGACCTCTTTAGCCGCCTCTTTGCCCCTAGTATCAACATGAGCTAGGGTACCCATAGACACCATACTCAAAGCATCTGCCATAAAATTAGCCTTATTAAGATGATAATGCACACTCATATCATAATCCTTAAGAAGCTCTAACCACCTTAATTGCCTCAAGTTGAGATCTGTTTGAGTGACCACATATAGGAGACTCTTATGATCGATAAACACATCAATATGCACTCTATACAAATAATGGCACCAAATTTTCAATGCAAATACCACGGCGGCCAATTCAAGATCATGAGTGGGATAATATTTTTGATGCACTTTGAGTTGTCTAGAAGCATATATTATTACCTTACCATTTTAATCAAAACACAACCCAAACCAATCAGGGAGGCATCATAATACATAACAAACCCTTTCAACCCTTCTGGTAGAGACAAAATAAGAGTGGACACAAGTTTGTCTTTCAAGGTTTGGAAATTTTTTTCACACTCTTCAGTCCACACAAACTTAGCCTTCTTTTGAGTCAACTTAGTCATGGGACAAGAAATAGAGGAGAACCCATTCACAAACCTCCGGTAGTAACCTGCTAAGCAAGAAGCTTCTAATGTCTGATAGAGTCAATGGTCTAGGCCAATTTCTTATCACATTTGTCTTCTTAGGATCCATCTTAATACCATCACCAACACCACATGACCTAGAAAGATAACCTCTTTCAACCAAAATTCACATTTCTCATATTTGGCATACATTTTTTCTTCTCTAAATTTTGGCAACACCACCCTCAAATACTTATATGTTCCTCCTCACTATATGAATAGATTAAAATATCATCAATGAGGACCACCACAAATAAATTAACGTAAGGTTTAAAGACCCTATTCATAAGATCCATGAAGATAGCTGGTGCATTGGTCAACCCAAAAGACATAGCCATAAATTCATACAGCCTATACATAGTTCAGAAAGCCATCTTGGGAATATCACACTCCCTCACTTTCACTTGATGATACCCTGATCGAAGATCAATCTTAGAGAAGTGACTAGCCCCTTGAAGTTTGTCAAACAAATCATCAATCCTTAGGAGAGGGAACTTATTCTTGATGGTAACCCTTCGAAGATCAATCTTAGAGAAGTGACTAGCCCCTTGAAGTTTGTCAAACAAATCATCAATCCTTAGGAGAGGGTACTTATTCTTGATGGTAACCCTATTAAGTTGCGGATAGTCAATGCACATTCTAAGGGAACCATCTTTTTTCTTGAGAAACAACACTGGTGCACCCCAAGGTGATTGACTAGGCCTAATAAAATCCTTCTCCAACAAATCTCTCAATTGCTCCTTAAACTCTTTTAACTCTGTCGGTGCCATATGGTAAGGGGAATAAAAATGGGTTCAGTATCGGGAAGGAAGTCTATACCAATGCCTATTTCCCTTTTGGGTGGAACACTGGGAAGGTCATTTGGAAAGACATCAAGGAATGCATTTACCACTAGAACCAACTCTATAGGAAGGACCTTGGACTCAATATCCCTAACCCTCATAAGACGATATAGACACCCCTTAGAAATCATACTTTGGGCCTTAATGCAAGAGATAAACCTACCCTTGACCACTACATCATGACTCTCCAACTCAAGGATGCGTTCATTTGGGAATTGGAACTTGACCGTACAGGTTCTACAATCAATACAGGCATAATATACATGCAACCAATCTATCCCAAGAATGACATCAAAATCCACCATATCTAACTCAACAAGATCACAGGGCAATATTTAATGCAAGATGCAAATGGGACAATTTCTATAGACCTTTCTAGCAATAATAGATGCACTAATAGGAGTAGACACTTCATATGACTCACACAACAATTCGAGCTCAACATGAAACTTTTTGGCTATAAGAGAAGTAACAAAAGAAAGAGTGGCACCTGGGTCTATCAATTCAAAAGAAGTAGACGCCTCATAAGACTCACACAATAATTCGAAAACCCTTTCTAGTCTTAGGCAATCTAACCACAAAATCCATGTTAATTTCTCCTACTTCCAAGTAGGAATCTCTATGTCTTGGGTTAGGACAGCTGACCTTTGGTGTTCAGCTTAAACATTTTGGCAACAAAAGGAGTAACAAAAGAACGAGTGGCACCCGAGTCTATCAATGTATACACATCAAAATCAAACACTTTTAACATACTGGTGATGACATCGGGCACCTCGTCAACCCCTTATCTCCTTTGGAGTGCATAGAACTTATTGTGCCTTAGGCACCACCTTGTTGACCTCCTTTCCCCAAAAGAACCGCATTAGCACCTTGGCCTTGTGGACGAACATCTTGCCCTTGTTTTGGTTATGAGAACAATCCATCATCTTATGACCTACTTCCCCACAACTATAGGAAGCATTAGTATCCTTCAAGCATGGGCCACTATGACCCCTACCACACTTTGGACACATATCATTAGGCACCATACCACCATCACCTTGGGCCCTTGGGTAGTCATTGGCAAACCTCCTATTAGGAGCATGTGAGGACCCTTAACCTTGATGGAGCTGACCACCTTTGCGACTTTGGAACCGACCATCAAAATGGGCCCTCTTGGCCTCATTACTCCTCCTCTTTCTCAACTTCTCCCCCTTTTATTGTTTGGCATAAGTGATCATGTGGTACAAAGCCATGTCACTAATCAACATGGCGGTACAACATTCTTCACTCACCAAATCAAATACACCAATCACAAACTTATTTATTCAAGACCTTGGGTCGGCAACTAAGTAAGGAGCATATTTTGAGATTTGGTTGAACTTGAGGGCATGCGCTCTCTCACTCATAGATCCTTGCTCCAAATTCATGAACTCCATCATTTTGGCTTTCCTAAGCTCAAGAGGAAAGAACCAATTGAGGAAAGTCACATTAAACTCCTCCCATAAAACCAAATTGTTGCCCCTTCTCCTCCTTCCATTGAGTGTATCATATTTTGGCCACCCCTTTGAGTTGGTAGGCCGCCAACTCTGCTTTCTCCTTCGGTCTTACACCTATGATAGCCAACACTTTGTATATCTCATCAATAAACTTTTGAGAGTCCTCATCCACCTTACACCAATTGAACTCTAGTGGGTTTATCCTCATAATGTCACTCACCCAAGATGTCAGAGCATGAGGGGCTTGAGCCCCTTGATTGACTTGATTAGCCACAACTTGAGCTAACAAGGTGAGAGCATCCTAGAGCTCTCCATGACCCAGTTGTTCCTTGGGTGTGCAGGCTCTTTTTCCTCTTGTGTTAGACATAATCTAGCATAGTAAAGAACATTCGTTAGTGAGAAAAACCTTACCTTTACTTCTATAGCATGACATAGAGAAAAAAGAAGGGAAACATTTACTAAAATGTTTCATAGCCTCTTATTCATAGTTGTGGTGCACAACACAACCATGAATAAGACTCTAATCAACGCGATGTGTTGGATGCGGAGGACCATTAATAACCTAGTGCTCTAATACCAAGTTTGTCATGACCCAAACCTAGGGCCTAGATGTAACATGGCGCATAGAAAACCCAAAGGAACCCCCAACAAGCTTCTTAACATATCATTTACACATCCTTGGTCGCAGAAGCAATAAAATAGTGATAAGGAAAAGTAAATAGGGATAAACGAGGATATAGGACATCTTTCATATCATAAAACATCAAAGAATCAAAGGGAGTCAAAGCTGATAGCATCTTTATATAACTTATCTAACAACACCTCTAAACATATAACTTAGCGGAGGCCAAGCAAAACAACTGGGCTCACCCTCATAGACATAAGTAGCTAATATAAAAGGAGTTAATACATAGCATAATCAAGAGAAGCATGACCTTGGAGTTGAGGACTCGCCAACTTGCTTGTGAATAATCATACTAGACACGTGGAGGAGGATGATGATCAAGTGGAGCTCCGAGTCCTACATGTTAACATCATGTAGGCATAGAGTATGCCTTAGTAAGTTTAAATGTACTAAGTATGTAGGATACAATACAATAAGAGATAGGCAACATAATCAAAATGCATAATTAGGCAATAAAAGAGCATATAGCAATATGACATGCATGAGTGATGCTTAAAGTAAAACATGCTTACATAGAACATATTACATGTGTAGTAGGGGCCTTAATGCAAGAGATAAACCTACCCTTGACCACCACATCATGAATCTCCCACTTAAGGACGAGTTCATTTGGGAATGGAGACCATCATCATAGACTAAGCAACATAGAACTCGAAATCCAAGGTAAACCACCCCTTACTAGTGATTGAGGTACCAACCTCTCAATTAGTTGACGGATATGACCACCCTTTGCCAGAAGTGATTGAGGTACCAACCCACTCAATTGGTTGATGCCCTACCACCCCCATCCAAGGAGATTGAGGTACCAACCCCTCAATTAGTTGATGGACATGACCACCCTCCACCGAAAGTGATTGAGGTACCAATCCCTCAATTGGTTATGACTTACCACCTCTATCTGCAGCGATTGAGGCATCACCCCTCTATTAGATATGGTCAACTCATAACACATGTATATCATCCTTTCATTATGATAAAGTCACATAACTCATATGCTGTGCATTAGGTCTTCAACAACTCAAGAAACATAATTCGGACATTTTATCAAACACTTGGCGGGTGTGTAATGCTAGTGTAAAACCATGCAATTCAAGAGTGAAATTATGCATGAAAACTTAATGTAAAACTGCCCAAGAACACCTGGTAGTACTTTTATACAATATACATCAAAATGCTTTATGAAATCTCAAGATAGGTGTAAGATTCATAGCTCAAAACATGCTTAAACAGTCATATTTTTACAAGACCCCAACATAGTTCATAGTCAAATTCATAATAGAAAACCCATAAGCAAAATTAACTTAAAAACTAGTAATTTAGGTAAAAAAGAAGCTTGATCAGTGAAAGGACCCAATAGTGGAAACCCACATATCTTAGCTTTGGAGAACTTCTTGATTAAGATTGGAATGAAGACTTAAAGCTTCAGTAAAATCCTTAAGATCTGTAATGAGTTTTGAACCCTTGAATTTGAGTAAAATATTTGTCTAAGTGTTTCAGAGAGTATTGGGGAATGTCTTGTATGATATGTAGATGAAATATGGCTAAGTGTAGGTATTTTTATGCATAGGAATACTTAGGCCCAAGACATTTGGATCAAAATTAGAAAACTAGTAGAAAAATAATGTAAGTCCATATCTGGCTAGTGATACGGACCCAACATGGAGGACATTTTAACACAAGTCCGCGATGGATGCGCGTTGCGGTACCAACACAGAATGATTCTGGAAATCAAATTTTGAGAAATTAAAATTTTGATACGATTGCTCTAAAACTGAGTTAAACCCTGTTTCCACTCAATTTTGCCCCTTGATCAAGAATATGAAGTTAAATTTTCAATATCACGTATGAATTTTGAGATATATAGAAATTATGATTTTGAACACTTTCGAGGCACATTTTCTAGCACTTTTTGGGGTCATTTAATTACGAGAAAGTTCCATCGAGATTTTAGATAGACAAGTGAAGTGGCTTTACAATGAGGATGTGGCTTTAGTTAAAAGTACTTTGGAGAAATCAACATGTGGAGAGTGCTATATGGTAGTCGGAGTTGGACGTGATATAACGACATCCTCATCTTTTCCAATCTAATCAAACCTAAGACATTAGGTTCTTCCTTTTCCAGGTGGTACTAATTCTTTCACTCTTGAGTTTCATGACATACATGAATACATGTGCACAAAAATAATTTTTATGATGTTTTGAATGAATTAAATACGTTTTGATATAAGTTTTAATGACTTTATGATTTTCAAATGATGAATTATGCATTGTACCTTGTGTTTGGATGTTTCATATTCTAAGTCAAGCCTTTCATGCCTTGTTCTAGCATATTTGAGGATGAATATTCCCAAGGAGGAGATGATGTAAGAACCCCCGACTTTATACGACCTCAATGGGGCATGGAAATTTGGTGCGAAAATTTTTGGACCAAGGTGACGCTTCATAGAAGCCTTTATGGTCTGTATGATGTTTTACGGATAATATAGAGCCTCTTTGAAGAGGCCTTTAGCCTTATGTGAGGTGTGAGGGCCTTGGTGTGGAGTTTAAGATAAGGCATACCATACTTGGACCCCACATGGGCCGTGTGAGACCATATGAACTGTGTAGTGGACCGTATGGTAGCATTAGGCATTACACTCCATAGTTTTGAGCCCAAGTAAAGTGGTATGGCCAAGTAAATGGTCCGTACAAGGTGATTTTTAGAGCAATCAGATCAAAAGATAATTTATTAATGCAAAAACAAATCCCAGTGATGGTGCGTGATAAGTGTGCGACGTGCACTTGCCACGGATGAACACTTAACTTTTGTCCAAACTTTTCTACAAGAATAGAAAAATCATTCGAAGAATTTTTGATAAAAAACACCAAAAATGTCACAAGTCTGTGTCGCTGATACTATGTCCCGAGGTGAACGTTTTTTCAGATTTTTGTGAGGGGCATTCCAGACCTTTCCCAATACCTCCCAAACTCAAAACATGATCTAAATGGGTTGTTTTGTGTGTAAAAAGGGTTTTAAATCCCATTCTAAGTCCTTTCTAGGTTCTTGAAAATTACTAGGGATCAAGAGAAGAGAAGAGGAGTGAGGATTCGAGGAGTTCGAGGAGAATTCTTTGAGGTTAATTGTCAAAGGATTCACACTAGGTATGTAAGGCTAAAGTAAAGCATGAGATTATTCTCCCATGTGCCCTATTGATGTAATAGAGGAGTTGAGAGTCTATGAGTCCCCATATATGTTTCTTGAAATACTTTCTTGATTATATTCTTGAAAATTATATCTATTACATGTATTTTCATATGTTGATGATCATCATAAACTGTTTCCTTCAATTGAATATTTCTCATAAGATATTGTATAAACCCTATATGTTGATTTGTGAAAGCATGCATGAATGAACCTAGGCATGAAGTCTAAAGCCTTGAATTGAGTATGTTGATGGTAATCTTGATGTGAGTATGAGGTAGAGTGTTAATTAAGCTTGATGATCCTATGAGTCTTCAATACTGAGTTCTTGAGTTCTGCCTAAATGACTTATTCTAAAATGATGATCTGAGTCCTTGAGTTCTTAATGAGAATTGAGTTAATTGAGATGAGTTAAAAGTCTTTGAAAAAAATAGAGGACTTTAGAGTTTAAGTTAATAAGTTGATGAGAGTCTCCATGAGACTAATTGAGTTAGTGAGTACCTCCATTAGGCTAATTGACATAAGGAGTAGTCTTATGAGTATTAAGTCTTCCGAGAAGTATTGAGCACCGAAATAGGTAAGAGTGAGTCCCACTCGCACTCATTAACTAGGTCGCCAAATGTAGGTGAGGATTGAACCATTACTTCAGATGGTCCCTTTCTGAGGTAAAGTCCCTAAAAGAAATAAAGGACTTTAGAGGTTAGATCCATTGTACATCAAAGGTGTTCTTTACCTAGCAAGTATGAAATGGTTGTGACAACATCAGCGGGATTGTTGTACAATCACTGACTCATAAATAATTATTGTCGGATAAGAGAAACTCTCAAAAAGTTTCCACCTTGAGTACTCTGAGTCGAGTTAAGTTGAGTTCTATTAAGATGAGTTGAGTTGAGTTGATTGATGAGGCAAGTACTAGAGATCGTCAACAGGCGCATCATTGAGGATCTGAGCATTTTAGCTGTGTTGGTGAGCCTCCTTTACTTCGGAGGATCATTGCATTTATTTTTATCTTACTTATTAGCATTAGATTTGAGTTAGCTTTATTTTATCTGAGGTAGCTATGGGTCTGTCGTTGGCACCACCTGATAGTGATAGAGGGTTCATAGACTAAAGTTATGTATTAATGTTACGACTTGTTAATCTTGTTTCTTTCATACTAGGTTGTTTACTTAATATGATATTTGAGTTATAGATTGCCAATTCTAATCTTTAATATTCCCCTGAGTCTTCTGAGTTATATATTGAATGAATGGATGTGATGAGGCTAAGTGGTTTGTTTGGGGACTAACAATAGTCTCTGAGTGCCGGCCACGTTTAGGGTACCCCCTTGACAAATTACTTATGATATTTTGAAGCCTCAAGATATGACTAATAAGTATCAAGGCAAAGCTATGCTCACAATTTTTAACATGGTTGCAATTTCATCCTCAAAGACATTTCTAAGTTCCCTTACTTTCGAGAAGATTCCACACATGCAATTCATATGCAATTAATCACTTTTTAAGGAATTAAACAATACCTCACACTCAATAAAAGAGAAAAGCATACATTATCTTACCCATATGATTGTCCTTATTTTCAATCGATCAAGGGTTAAAAGGCATCTAATTCAGGGTCACAAAGGACTTGTTAATGGCTTGAAATGTCAACTTAGGGAAGGTTAGGAAATATTTGGGTAAGAGTAACTCAACCCTCCAATATTCACCTTTGCCATTGTCACGCCCCAAATCCCGTTAAGGCGGACTGGCACCCATTGCCGATAAGGCCCGGGAGAACCAACTATAACCCTGCCCTTTCTATATGCAATG
>DF368227.1:1383-15574 GCA_000787875.1 Solanum virginianum
TTCCAATCGATAGTGTGTTAGGAGGTCTAGTTATCGAAACACTTGCGTACCACCTTAAATGCTCAAAATTTCATAATTAACTCACGTACAAAAAATGAGGATCCTAACATTTTCACGGATCGTGTCATGGTTCATGGACCGTATAACAGTCCATGACATACAGTCAACCATCGACACAACCAAGTGCCTTTTGACTAGCCCTTTCACAGATCGTGTCTCATTACACGGGCCGTGTAGGGTCTCATTGACCCTGTTCCACCTGTATTATTTTACTTAGGTTGCTTTTTATTTTTAATTCATATATGTTCTTAAGGGAAATGGCCCTATGATATGCCGGGTGAAGCCACTCTTAAGGGTTACTTTCATTTTTATGGCATAAGGGAAGTCTGAGTACCCGTTAGTGCGTCAACCTGCGTGTGCAATAATTTCTAATAAAGTGTATTCCTTGGTGGGACTTGCAGATACTATAGGTCCATGCCGCAACTTAGTCAGATGTAGTGATAGGGACGAGCCTGTCTCACGACTCTGTGACTCCCCAACCATATCATCTATCAATCAAGATAGGAGTGACTCAGGCGATGACTCCTCCGATGGGTCCAAAATTCAGTATACAGGCAATGTCTCCCCTTACTCTCCTCGTACTATATAGTCCCATGCATCAGGCTATCGCAGAGCTCCCCAGTTTGAAGAGGGGGTTCCTTTCACGGGAGTTGAGGAGAAGGCAGATGCCCCGAAATAGGAGAAGAACACTTCGGAGCAAACGAGCAGGGGCAAACTCTGGAGGCTGAGGGTCACGACACTAAGGAACAGGCAAAATAGGTCAAACTCTGAGACAGTGATGATGAGCCAATCATTTTGCAGTCTCCCGAATGACGAACCCTAAAACTGCTGGGGCAGTTATTGTCTTTCTAAGGGGTTGGTGGATAGTCCAAGGTGCTAAGGATATCTACAGTAATAGACTTACAAAAGGTTCTGGGGGTTCAAACAACGACTGGTCAGTCTAGAGGTTTAGGTCATCACTGACCAACTTGACAGAGTTCTGGAAATCAGAGATACTTTAACTCATATAAATTTGGTTGGACGGCACAACCACCTGGGTACTATGGGCCCGCCATAGTTGAAGAGTACTATTCCAACTATACCGCTAGTCTACTAAACTCTGTGGAGGGTACCCGGTTAAGAAAGGTGAAGAGATAGGCCGCACTTACTAGCTCCCCGTGGTCACATGTGATGGTTCGTAGTACACGAGTGAATATCTCAGAAACCACCATCAACTAATTCCTATTTGGGCCAGATTACCAAGCTCCTCCAAATACCCAGTTCATGGATAGACACATGTAGATTATGGACACAGCGTGGATGTCTGATTTGTCATCTAGGGTTGCACTGTTGGGATGGATTGCAGAGCAAATAGCCATTCAGGGGGCGGAGGCTTCTTGGGTTACAGACCCCAAGTGTCCTATCGCCAAAGCGTCATTGACATTTGTTGCAAACTTTTGGTGGTCGGTGGTGCGGGCAAGGTTGCGGCCTGCAGGAAATAATAATCTACTCCAACCTTTGTATGCCTCTCTAATAGCATGCCTGATGTCCAGATTCGAAGTAAATATGGGACAAATTATTGCTTTCGAGATGCAGGACCAAGCTTTATCTGAGAGAGCTGGCAAGCCTTTCCCATGCTTGGTTCGTGCCCTTTGCAAACAGGTTGGTGTTCCTACTACTCACTTTTTACATAAGAAAATAGTTCCCAAGGGTGTAGCCAATATTGCCTTGATCAAAGATGTCCAAAACCCCCTCATGAGGAGTAGAACACGTTTACTAGAGGGGCCAACAAACTTCCCCTCTGCACCTCCATAACAATCTTTGCCATTTAAGAACTAAACCACCGCCCCACTATAAGGCATGGCTTTTAAGTGGCCCGAGAGTAGTGGTGCAGCTCCTCCAGTATAGCAAGGGTATGCATACTATGAGTTCTTAGCCCGGTTGGTTGCGGACCAGCGACAGACACGTATTATTGTTGACTAGATTGTAGAGAGAATCCCACAGGTGGTCTAGTCTCATTCGCAGTGGATGGTAGACCAACGTAATAAAGTCTTTCTAAGCTGAATCAGCACTTTTTAGAGCCAAGTCAACACTTTGGAGGGATACTTCCATAACATGTTCAGGAGTATGACTGGGGATGAAATTACGAGTTTGGTTCAAACGTTGAATGATATAAAGGCTCAGATTACTAAGATCACTACACAGTATCAGGCCCCCCACATCGATCCTACCTCCAGAGTCATGGATGAGCTTATTCAATGTCCCCACGGCACCGGTTCTGGATGAGATGTGGGGCATTCCACCCATCCAATCTGATATACCTGCGCCACCCACTGATCAACCCAAGAGAAAGGACAAGGGTAAGCGACACGACCACCAAAAGAGTCCTCCTCGTGACCCATAGAAGGAAGAAGAGCAGCAAATAAGCAAGGTCGTTAGGGCCCAGCGGCAATCAACGACTGAACAGGTAAAACGAGCACAGTTGGTCGAAGAAGCAGCTTAGGTAGGAGCCTCCGGTAGCACCTTTGGATATGGTGCTACATATGCTGATACAAATTCCCTAGGAGGGTCTGGTCCCACCCACACTGCTGACGCCTAGGGCATCCCAAGTATATTCTATCCCCTATCCGTTCATTTACTCGTGTTATAGTATAGTGAGGGCACTACACTGTCATTTTGGAGCGGGTGGGGCATCCTACCACTTGAGAGTTTTTCTTTCCATGTTTCTTTTCTCAAAATAGTATTATCTAGTAGAACTGACATGTTTAAGTCATAATGTTTGTGTATATATAAGTGTTCACAACAGTTTAGGGTAGCCCTTGTGTTGATCTTTGTGATGTCCCATATTGACAATGTTAAAGTTATATGTGTTTGCATCTCATCCTGATTAACTTGCATGATTGTTGGTAAGTATTGTGCGAGTATGGTTGGCATTTTGATGAATGAAACATGCCTATGTGATTTAGTACTAATTAATGTAAAAGATGTGTCATGTGGTATGAGCTGATTGCATAATTCAGTCGATGCACTTATGAGATAGAACTTGCCTGGTTAGTCCCACTGAAGTGATTAAATGATTGGATTAGGAGGTGACTTTAGGCCATTGTTGTTGACTAGTCACTTAGCCAAAAATTGACCAACTAAATGAAATTGCCCTTTTGAACCAAAATTTGAGCCTAAATGGACCTTTTTCTTTGTAATCACCCAAATTCACTTCCCCAATCTATTTGTTGATCTGTGTTTTGGCCCTGGGCTCTCCAAGGACATTTTGAACCTCCACCTAGGTCAAAAATGTAAGTTGAGGGTGACTTATATTGGTCCTAGTCCCTTAGAAAGACATTATAAACCTTGACCCAAGCCAAAGGCTTAAGTTGAGGGTGGCTAGTGCAAGGAGAACAGAAGAATAAATGTGGAAAAGAATAAAGTGATAAAAGTAGAAAAAGAAATGGGTTGTGGCTATGAGAAAATCAATGAGCGAAAAAGAAAAAGAATAAAAATGAGTAAATGAGCACAAAAATCGGTTCCTATACTATAAAAAGCGGGAAAAATAGGGACAAGAAATATTGGTAACGAAAAAGCAAATGGCTGAGTCGAAGTAAGTGTTTAGGAGAGGTCATTTAGTCACTTTAATCCTAAATATACCTCGCCCAAGCCCGAGTCTACACTACAAGCTGCAAAACTCATAATATGATCCTAAAAAGGTCATTCAAGAGTTAAGGTGGTGAAAATAAGGGCAAGTTCATGATTGATATGTGTGTGTCCAATGAAAGTCATTTCTGAGAGTGAGTGACTACATTCTAGTCTCTATTTTACAAGCTTACATTGAGTGTGAGAATTTTTTGTGGTGAGGGCACTATCTTTTGCATCAATTGGTTGCTAACTTAACTGAGGTGTCTTTATTCCTGATCATATGTGGACTGACCATGTATGCATGATGGTTGGCTTAATCTTTGTGGGTCCATTCGGGGTGTGAGCACATTCTTAAACTTGTTAGCGGGGCATATGTGTTGAAAATAGTGGGGCGATCCATAGTCTTGAGGACAAACAATCATTCTAAGTTGAGGGTGTTGATGAGTCATAGAAATATGACTCTTATAACGCTTTAAACAGAGGATTTCTATGCGTTCTCAAGCATATGTGTTATTTTGATGTTTGTTTTTTGTGAGTTTTCAGGAAAAATGACTAAGGCAGTGAGAAGTGGGCGAACTATAGAACAAGGATGAAAAAGAGAAAAACTGGAATCAAGTATGGGCACACGAAAGCCTACATGGCTCGTGTACTATTACACGGATCGTGAGGCCCATTGTGGCCTCACACTTGGTGACTGATGGCATAAAGAGTTGAAGGCATGTCCCACGGCACCTTCCACAGGTTGTGGGATGTCAGACGGGTCGTGAGTTTGACCGTCAAAGTAATATGAAGGGGAGTACCATCGAAGAGCAGCGGAATGTGCAAAGTGTAAGCAAATGGGGCCCTGCCACGGGTTGTGTGACCAACCACGGTCCGTGACATGGGCCATGGTGATAATGGATATTGCAAAAGTTGAAGGGGAACCAGACGGTCCGTTAGACGGACTGTCAACTGCCACATGGGCCATTGACTAGTGCGTGGAGAGTGACAGTAGAGCGAGTCTCTGAGGCCAAGTATAGCCACACGGACCGTTTGACGGTCTGTCTACCATCTCACGGGCCGTGTGGTAGCCTGTGTCTATGCCGAAGAATTTTTTCTATTTTAATTTAGATTAGGTTTTCTTTGTATATAAATAGTTATTTTTATTTCATTTTAGTCTTGGATGGCTAGAGAGAGAAAACACTTAAAAAATTACTTTCCTTGAGATTTCACAACATATTTAGGATTTTGCTTATCTAGTTCAAGATTATAACTCCTGGATTCATTGATTCTTCAATAGTAAGTCATTTATTATGAATTCTTTGTATCATTGTAGGTTTTCTTTCTTGAATATGCTAGGGTAAACCTACAAGTAGGGTTGTGGGAACCATGACAAATTACTAAGATAGGCGAATATGGGATAAATCTCAGGATTGAGTAGCGTATATATCGTAGTAATCTTCGTTACAATTTCTTCCTTGATGAGTCAACGCATTAGGGTAAGTCTTCATTTGTTACATGCTCGAAAGGGATATTTTGATTAGGAAAAGAAATCTGCGATAGAAATTTGGGGTTTTTAACCTAGTCTAAGTACTTGAGATCGAAAGGCGAGAGTATTTCGGGATTAACAATAAGGGTTAGTACGTATATGTTCTGAGATTGAAAGGTGATGAACGATATGCATCTAAGAAGGACCCAGAGGTGAAGTAGATGTTACATAACGTATTAGATCTTATATACGTAATCATGAACTAATTTACCACTAGATTCGGCTATCGTATTAGATGTCATGGGGAACACAATCCTAACTTCGCATATATTGTCTAAAATCTAGTAGTCCTTGCACTCATTTAATGTGTTTATTTTAGTAACTTAGTTCGGAAAACGAAAACCCCCCATTTACTTTATGCACTTTTATTTCGGGAATAGATATTACATCTGAAAACTGTGCTAATAGATATATTCTCATGCATTCCCTGTGGGATCGACCTCAACTCTTGTTGAGTTTTATATTCCTTTTAGAGTGTAAATTTGGGCGTATCATGAAGTCACAGGCTCCATATTGTCCTGGCTATCAATTCAAATGATCAAACTTATAATACAATTCTTGATTCATTATCGTATTTTCCTATACCTCACATAACTCAGATTTTGTCTTAAACAAGCCTAGGCTCAAAATTTTCAACTCACTATTCAAAAGTTTTTTGACTCAATTTTCTTTTTCATCGACTTACCCATAATAGTGGGGTCAAATCATTATAATAGATACCACTTTATCCATCGCTCATTCCCGAACAAAAAGAACTGGGCTAACGTAAAAGAATAGTACTACCTTAATTGGTGAACAATTAAGGGTACTTGTCCTGCATATCCTTCTCAATTTTCCACATCGCTTTCTCAACCAGATGATGCTTCCATTGGACCTTTACGAACTTAATGTCCTTGGTCCTCAACTTTTGAACATTCTAATCAAGAATTGCAATCGACTCTTTCTTATATTGGAGATTATTGTCTAGCAACACTGAATCCCACTAAATGATGTATTCTCCATCCCCATAGTACTTTTTCATCATGGACACATAGAACACCGGATGGACTCCAAACATACTGGGGGTATAACCAATCTTAGCCCTACATATTCAAGAATCTCGAATGGACCACTATAGTGGGGACTGAGTTTGCTCTTATTTACCGAACCTCATAATACCTTTATGGGGGCACTTTCAAGAGAACTTGTTCGCTAACTTAAAATGTCATATCTCTAACTTTGAGATCTGCATATTCTTTCTATCGACTCTAGACTTTTAGGAGCTTAATTTGGATGTTCCTTACCTTTCCTGAGCATCCTTTACAAAATAAACTCCCAAGGACTTAACATCTCCAGCCTTAAAATATTCAATGGGTGATCTACATCCTCTCCCATAAAGGATTTCAAAAGAAGTCATATCTATGTTGGGTGATAACTATTATTATAAAGGAACTCACACAATGGTAGGAACTTGTCCCAATGACTATAAAAGTCAATCACACATGCCCTTAACACGTTTTCCAACACTTGAATAGTTCAATCGATCTGACTGCCCATTAGTCTATGGATGAAAAACGGTGCTTAACAATTCGGTTTTCGATTTTCGATTTATCTGATAAGGATGATTAATGAGAATTTACATTAATAAAAACAGATGGAGTACAAAAGAGTAAAAATTAAAGACTAAATACTAGAGTGGGTAACTAATCACTAAAGTACGATAAAGATTAAAATAGGTAAAATACTACTATAGTGTCTTATTACTATTAAATTATGAATATCTAAAATTTACGAATGGGTAAGATAGTGAATGATTATAATCTTATTTGAGTTATCGATTTATCCAATAACCCAATAGTAAAAATCGATATCGAACCGATAACCCAATAATTTTTTGAAAAAAAAAATTTAAAAAAAAAAAAATATATATATATATATAAAGTAAAAAGTTTACAAAAAAATAGCCCATGTTTTGTTTACATAAAAAATAGCCCAAAATCAGCGAAACTATACATGACTATACAATATAGTTTGTCAAAGTTATAAAAGGTATACACTACTGTACAATGTATACTACTTATACATGAGTTATATACTAAATATACATTATGCTACATAAATATACACTAACTATACATGCCTATACAATGAGGGTCGAATGACTAAAATTGTAATAAATAGCCAAAGGTCAGCAGAATGGCTACTTTTCGTAATTAACAAAGAGCGGGCTATTGTTTGTGTAAATAATTTTCCTCAATGGCTTGTGGGTGTAATTATCCCTATTTTTTTTCAAAATCATTAAAAACCCAATAACCTAATAACCCAATAACAATAAATCAATAACCTTTTTATCAATTCTATTTATCGGTTGGTTCGATTTTTGCACACCCTTACAATCTAGCTTCCAATCTATTATTGAATTTTCCTAGACCTCACATGAATCATATTCCATCTAAAACTGGCCTAGGATCAAAATTTTCAACTCACAACTTGAGAATTTTCTGGCCCAATTTTCTTTCCCATTAGCCTACCCATAATGATGGATTTAGGTCATTACACAACATTGTAATTGGGATCACAAACTAATTTTTCTATTGTCAATGACCATTAATTCTTTATGTTAAGATTTAATTATTATTATTATTATTATTTATTAAAACTTAAATTAGAGAAAACATTAAATTTTGGTATAATTAAATTTTAACATGATGATGTGAAATAATTTGAAAAATCAATTGTCCAAATAAACTAAAAAAGCAGTCCACCAATCAAGATATAAAATAATATTGTATAAACATAAAATAGAATAAAGAATATATTGTGTAAAATGAAGAATAAGATTTTTATTGTTTATTTTAAGAATAAGAATAAATACTCTAAGAATTTTATTATGATAATTTAATTATAAGACTAAGAATTTTAAGAATTTATTCTGTCTTTACAAAGTAATTTTTTTTTATTTTTAGATTTAAATATTTTGGGATGAGCTAATATTAAGAATTTGAATAAACAAAAATTGGCTTTTAGAAAAAATAAAAGAATTTAATTCAATTAAATTTGGTTGAAGAGTATTTTTTAGATTAAAAAATGGAAGGAGGATATCTTTGAACCAAAAATATAAGTGGAGGGTATTTTTAGGTTAGAAAATGAAAAATAGATATTTTTGAGTGATTTTTAATTAATCAAGGAATCACTTGACAAAGTGTACAAAAAAGTAGTCTATATATTATGTATGATATTATTTAGAGTGTGTTGTTGGCCCTTTTCCCTTAGGAAGTATCATAAATTTGCACTGGAACTTGTAAATTTAATGTAGCTTCAAGTACAAAAAAAGAATTTAAGAAGTCAGGAGAGTAAATATTGGCTCCAGAGAGCCATTACACTAATCTTCATAAAAAGTTAAAAAGATGTACTATTAGTCTTTCCACTTTACTAGCAATTAGCAGGCATTTATTCAAATTCTGAGTTTGAGATCATCATGAAAAGAGAAGAGATCAAAACAACAAAATCAATTGAACGTGATGATGAAAGATGGGATAATTTGAGTCGACGAACTACTCTCCGACATTATAATTTTCAAAAATTGTAGAAAGACTCGTTGGGAATCGCTGATTGAGTCGATTCAACCATGAAGGACTAGAGTGAAATTGAAATACATAAAGTGACTCAAATTTGAACTAAACTCTTAACATAAAAAACTTCAACTAGTAAACTTTCCAACTTGAGTTGGAGGAGTAGTATCATCACATGCAAAGTGACTCAAATTTGAACTAAACTCTTAACATAAAAAACTTCAACTAGTAAACTTTCCAACTTGAGTTGGAGTAGTAGTATCATCACATGCCACTTCAAATTTTCTTATATTGGCAATTCAGTTTCAGTCTTCCACAAAGATGAGATATTAGCCACAGCTTCAGAAACTGTCAGATAGATTCCATTTATTCCAAAGTCCTCAAGAGCATTAGATTCATGCAGCTTTTCCATAACATTCCCACCTGGATTTGCCAGCACAAGCTGAAACAGAACAAAGGACAACAAATTTGTTGACGAATCAAGGGAAAGAAACAAAGAAGCATCTTTTATGTGGCTGGTGGATTTACCTTGAGAGATCGTTTGTCCAGCATCCTTCTAAGTTCACATATTGTATCGATGCCACTTGAGTCTATGGATGACACAGCTGGTGGACAAAGACATAGTTTTGTCAGTTAGATATAGAATATGAGCAAAGTTCTCTTCGTTTTTTTCTTCAACTGACCTGTCATGTCGATAATTACACATTTGATTGCAGTTTCTTTGTTGGCTGCTATCCTCTCTTCCTCTTCACGTATCCATCTCAATATCCTGTTGTTACAAAGTGGAATTCCGAGTAAATAAAACTGTGTAAAGCAGGGAAAAGCAACATACAGAATCTGTAGCCCATGTTAGTAACTAACCTTTCTTGTATGTAGGTAGAATTTGCGAAGTAGATAGGAGCTTCTACAGCTAGGATCAGGAAAGAAGGAATTCTAACAGCTGTTCTATATCTGTTCAAGTTTTGATATACTTGAGTTCCAGGAATATTGCCCAAGACACCAGTATTTGGCCTTGTAACATGCAACAGGATCTTAAAAACCGAAACTCCAACCTAAAATTTCATCACATTAGGTAGGAAGAAAGAATAAATTCTAAAGTGAGACTTTTGAAGAGATACTTACTGCAATGGCTAGGCCAAGAGGCACTGAGATGAAAAGAACACCAAAAAACGAACACAAGCAGGCTAAAAAATCGAGCTTGTCAACTTTCCATAACCGGAATGCAGCTTGATAATCGATTAAGCCAATCACTGCTGTTATGATGATTGCTGCCAAGATGACAATGGGGGTGTAATAGAACAGTGGCATTAGAAACAACAGGGTGATTAACACAGCTGTTGCCATTATTATGTTTGAAACAACCGTTTGTGCCCCAGCGTTGTAATTTACTGCTGACCGAGAAAATGATCCTGTAAAAGAAAAAATTCTCTAGGTAAAACAGAGAGAAAATCTTACTCAAAAATTATTTTATTATATATTTAAGTTGTTGAATCCCCTTGGCTTAAGATTTTTGCTTCTGCGCAACTGAATGAAGTTGTTACCTGTTGTAACATAACATGAAGAACACGAGCCAGCCATGTTCATTAGTCCAATAGCCATCATTTCTTTGTTTCCATCAACTTGGTAATTCTTCAAAGCAGCAAATGTCCTTCCTACTGCAATCCCTTCCTTCAAGTCCACGAAAACGTTGATCACAATTTCTATGACCAATTCCTCATAATGGTTAAAAACGACTTACTGTGAGCGCTAAGATTCCAGATACAATGCCAGTTTTGATGGCAAGAGGCAGATAAGGACCACTCAGATATAACATGTTCATTGATGGTGGATTTAGACCCTTTGGCAAGTGTCCAATCTGCAATAACTCAAAAGTTGTTTCCAGTTTTATTCTGCATGAAACTTAGGTATGAACGTAAAGTTGATGCATTTTGCTTACAGTTTGAATCCCATGAGCTTTCGACTTAAGGAGAGCGACTACAAGTGTTGATAGAATAACTGAGGCCAATGGAGATGCTGCTGAAAGCCAGAAAAATTTCGGATTCCTTGCACTCTGTCATCACAAAGGAACATTGGAAGTCAAAAATTCAGAATATTAATATGTTTTCTGTACATAAATGAAAGAACACTTACTATTTGCCTTGTCGTTAGTAGGAACGAGAGGAAACAAATGCCCATTACAATGGTTTGCCAAGAGCACTACAAACAAGATACAAATTACTATTAAACAATCAATTTGTTGAGTTGACAAAGATTGTAGCTTTTTCCATAGTCCCTTCTTCTTACTTCATCTTTGTGCTGGAAAACTGAACACAATACAGGAACTATTTGCATCTTGCTTGTGAAATGGACCATTCCTAGCAACCCTTTCAGTTGTTGCAATGAAACTATGACTGCTGCACCAGCCATGAACCCAACTAATGTAGCCTTTGACAATCCTTCTAAGTTCACATATTGTATCGATGCCACTTGAGTCTATGGATGACACAGCTGGTGGACAAAGACATAGTTTTGTCAGTTAGATATAGAATATGAGCCTTCTTTTAGATCTGAACTGAGTGTTCGTCAACAGATGGTAACAAATTTTGATTCATTGAAAGTTAAATTCTTTTAGAACATTAAGTGTACTTCAAAACATCAGGAAACAGTATCTCTACCTCTAAAAGGTACTGGTAAGATCTACGTATATTCTATTCTCCCCAGACCCACTTGTAGGTTTCCACCGGGTATGTTGTTGTTGTAAGTGTACGTCAAAACACAATGTTAGAATGAAATGGACTTAGAATTAAGACATAATTGATCCGTAAAGTCAAATGATTTTTTGTTTTATGGTTCATTATATGATCACCATATGGCATAAGACAGAGATAAACTCACTAAACTAAAGTGGTAAAGTCTGCGTACATTTTATTCTTACCAGACCAATTGTCGAATTACACTAGATTTTTTAGTGTTTGTTGACCTGAGAATCTTCGTTATTTCATAGTGCATAAAAATCCAGTGTCCATTTTAAACGGTGCATAAACTTCCACTCCCCTTTCTTTCTTGGTTGCTTTTATTAGTGCAATGTCTCTAAATGATTCTTCTTCTACAACATTGTTTCCACTTAGTCATTAGAATTATTCCCTTTTTTAAAAAAAAGAAATTAATTGAAAGTCAAAATTAACAACTTTTGCATTTTTCAAGTTTTACGTTATATACAGGAAGGCTCACCTGAAAAAACCGAGTGAAGCCTGAAAGACTCCAGCAAAAAGAGTAGCTGTAAAAGCCAATTGAAGGTAAAGAGTTGGTTGTTCAGTGTAAGAAACAACTTCACTGAGCATTGTGCCCATAACAAGTGATGCAATTGAGACTGGACCAACTGCTAAGTGTCTTGAACTCCCCAAAACTGAATAAATCAATGGTGGCACAAAGCTTGAATCTGCATCATTAATGGGAATTTTATTTATATAACTATATGCTGCAAGCAGCGGTGGAGTCACAAATTTCCGTGAATTATATATTTATAGTAAAAATTTGTCCAAAAGTATTGTCACAAAGAATAAGTAGGTGCAATAATATTGCTTATCTACTGATATAAAATATCTTGCATGTCTCTACCTTCCCTTAATAGAACAAGTGTAGACTCCACTAAAAAGGATTCATAAATTTGTCTTAATAGGTCTCATTTCTTTTATAAATTTATTTTAAGTTTATATCTTTTTTACAAAAGACCTGAAACAAAAAAATGAAAAAAAAAATTCATATTATAAAGGGCTAAGCTCACCAATCTCCTCCGATATTCCAAACACTACTAAGAAATCACTATTTCTTAACTCAAAAGTGTTAAAAGTGGCTATTTGTATACATATTTTGATTGAATCCAAAGAAGAATAATGTTTTAATATTAAAAAATTAGAAAGTTTTTCACTATTAATGTGAGAATTGATTGAATCGAAAGAAGAATAATGTTTTAATATAAAAAAATTAGAAAGTTTTTCACTATTAATGTGAAAATCTGTCCCATCATATATTTTCCCAATGAACTAATTAAGTGAGAAATGAGCGAGAAAATCATATTGTATAACACAAATCTCCCACTGATTCCCATCGAAAAAAAAAACCTTTGTTTTAGAAGTGAAACTACTTAAGATTAATTCCAATACCACTAAAACTCTATCATAATTGTAAAAAATATTACTAAATTCTTACAAATTAAAATAACTAAAAATAAATAAAGAATCATGGGGAACTTACATAGACCAACAATAGGTGGCAAATTAGCAAGTTTAGCATAGCTAATTCCTTGTGGGATAGCAAGGCTGGCAATGGTAAGTCCAGATATAATATCAGCCCTCAATAGCTTAAGATTATACTGAGGACCCCACTCAAAAACTGGAAAGAAAAATTGAAGTCCCAAAAGCAACTTCATCAAACATGTTTGGTTCTTGAACTTATGAAGTGGATCATCTGGGAAAAACACTTCTAACAACCTTTGCTTTAGTTTTTCAAGTGTTGTTTTATGTGGTGGCAAACAAACTCTATGCACTTCAAGTGGTTCATTATGATTATTTGATATTGGTAATTCAAAGGAGTCATTGCATGCATGGGTTGATAAATCTTCCACTCTATTTGAACTTAGTCCCATATTTTAGTAAGACACAAATGAATAGGAAGTGAAGGGAGGCTCCTTAAGACTAAGTTGGGAGAGGAGTAGAGGAGTTAAGATGTTGGTAGTTGTTTGTTGGAAAATAGAGGAGGACACACCATCCTTTTATAGGGACAACATTAACTATCACTATCCCCAAACAAACCCAACCCCAATAAAAAAGAAAAAATTAAATAAAAGAGGTGGTGCTATGGCAACAATCAGAGGACAAGATTATTTTGGTTTGTCATAAAATAAAACAAAAAGAGTATTATGCAAATATTTGTTGCCAGATGCAAATCTAGGAATTCAAGAATATAAGTGCACTATTTAAAAAGGAAACAAAATGGTATTGTTGGCTGAGATCAACATATCATTTTGAGAATGAGTTCTTTTAGCTAATATTTAATATATTCTTTCAAAATTATACAAGCAATATACTATACTATACTGAATTTCATCAGATGACCACAGGTTCCCGTGACCCAAAATTCATACATAAATTTGCCGCTGGTTGCCAACAAAAGTTTCATATTAATGATTGAAAATAAAATAAGATACTATTGTAGACTTTCTACTCAAGTTGTTCAGTGACTATTCACATAGATATTTTAATTAAATCAATGAAAAGCAGAAAATATAGTAATATTTTTATTTGAAAAGTCATGATATACGACGAATTTATCCCATTATTTGTACTGAATAACTTATTCCATCATTAATACAAACAATGAAATGAATAATCTCAAAACTAACTAATAATTCTAAACCAAACATAAAATAAAATAATCTTACTTTTATCTCCGATCCCTTAGATCA
>DF368225.1:7545-17571 GCA_000787875.1 Solanum virginianum
TTCGGCCAAACACAAACTGCTTTTCACCAAAAGTACTTTTTCGAAAAGTACTTTTAAAAAAAGTACTTTTCCAAATAAGCAGATTTTATAAGTTTGGCCAAACAGGCTAATAATATTTAATTTCATAATATGATATTGGAGTTGAACTTACTTTTATTCTTGGTTACACACACTTATACTGAATCCCTCATTGTACTATATATGCTCCAAATGTCCAATCTTAAACAGTTTTTGAGTATTTAAGTATTTTATATTAATTGACGAAATGAATTATTATCTCCTTATATAATTAGATAATCTTCACTTCATAAACTACTTTTCAGAATCGAATAATTAACATTAAGATTTATTTTCTTAACACATGATGCGGAATATGATTAAATCTTAGCATAATTTAAATATTATGAGTTATACATTAAATGAGAGCGTCAATTTTAAAATGTATATATAATTTTATTAAAATATATTTATTTTTAATATATAAATACATAATATTCAATTTCAAAAGTTCGAAATTATTCCCAAACTCACAAACTCATGATTAAATTCATTATTATGCTAACGTGGGATGAGGGAGGATGTAATTGAGTGCAAATGTATGGTTTGGCATGACTCCAAGAGGAATTTTCATGAATTAGGACAACCAAGTAGAAATGAATATGCAATCATGTGAGTGACACTACACTTATAGTGATTGAAAACGAACTTTCAATATATTTAATTGAAAATAATTTGTTGGTTTTAATTAAAATAATTTTTTTTTAATGATATAACATTGTTTCTCAAGTGGCATTTTCAAGGGCATGTATATTCTTCTAGTTGCACGTGCCAACATGGTGATGTGTGACGACATAACAAAGTAAAAATAGACAGCCACGTATTCAGAATTTAAATATTATGAATTTTAAATTTATCGTCAAAATTATTATTCATTTTTGTTATTGAATCCATAACTATATAAATCATACATATTTAATAATTTTTTTAATATAAATATAAAGTGTGTAAAAAGTTAATTACTAAAATGTTAATTAATTCAATTTTGAATATAAAAATACTAACAAATTAGCATTTTTAAGTATCAGCAAGTAACATTTAAAGCATGATCTATTGAACGTAGAGATAATTTAAAAATCAAAATTAATATATCTGTATTACTGAATTAATGTATTTGAATTACTGAATTAATCTGTCCAAATGAAAGGAGAAGATTTTTGAAATATTTTTAAACGAGTGAAAATAATAAAAAATATTATAAATAAAAAAATATAATTAAATAATTTTTTTAATTATTATCAAATTTATCCAAATTTATACCTAATATTATAGCTCCGCTCCAGATCCCACAATTGGAGACTTGGAGTACCGTCAACATAATTCAACATATGACCAAAATGATCAAGGAACAGTTCTCCCATTTCAGACAAGAATTAGTTGGTCATGAGATATTTTTTGATAGGCTGACATTAACATCCATAATCCATATGGAAAATGACAAAAAAAAAATTGAACTAGGAATAAATGTAAGACAAATTATAAAAATATTGGTAACCAAAAAGAATAGTTAGGATCTATCAAAAACAGTGGTGTAGTCATGTATAGTCGAAGGTGATCTATCAAACATGATTTGTAAAAAAATTATATATATATATACTTCCTCCGTTTAAAAAAAGATTGATCTAGTTTGATTTGGCACGAAATTTAAGAAAAACAAAGAAAACTTTTTAATCTAGTGATCCTAAGTTCAAGTTATGTCAAATGTACTAAAATGCCCTTTAATCTTGTGATCTTAAACATACTACATGAAAAATTAAAAATAAAATTTTGTTAAAAAAGAAAATGAGTCATTTATCTTGAAACAAACTAAAAAGAAAAGTAAGTTATTCTTTTTTAAATGGAGGAAGTATATTAAATCTTGGACGTCCTTAATGAAATTTCTAACTTTGTCACTCTTCAAAAATAATTTTTCTATCTTTATGAAAGCCACCTACTGGTGGGCGATTCATCCGAACTCTCTTCAACGAAAAATTATGTTATTTATACTTTCTATCTTTATGAAATAGGAGTAAGATTCACATATACTTTATTCTTTTCAGACTTTATCTATGAATTTACATTGAATATATTAATGCCGATGATTAGATAGATTTATAGACTCAACATAACTTGCCTAAGACATATGGCTAGAATAAGCATATTCTCTTAAAAATCATTTTAATTTGTTTAATTTTATGGGGTCACAATAAAGATAGTTTTCAATTTATGGATTTCATTATCCCAATATGAGGCAAATGACTCTTTGTTACACTAAATTAATTATATGTGTGTGTACATGGGAGCATCTAATCATATTTAGTGATTTTCATAAGGAATAAAGTTTCCTTTTTTATCTCTTCATAAATTGTTAAAAAATAATGTAAGAAAAGAAGAAAAAAAGCAAGAAAAAGAAACTATCAAAATGGTAAAGGTTAAAAACCACCTCCTAAGGTTTGATTTATTTATAAGAACACAACTTGTGAATTAATATATGAAATTTAGTGCACGTCATGAGTTTGAATTTTTTATTTGATAAAAAAACATAAATATTTAAGTGAAAAAAAAATAAAGAGGCATAGTATTATCCACTGAATTTCGAATTGTGTATTATTTATTCACTTGAATTCTTGATGCTCTACTTTAAAGTTGTAGTAACCCAACAAATAAGAGTCCTACTAAGAAAAAAATTAAGTAAATATATACTGGTCAATTAGTTAATATAGTTATAGTTTGAATTAATTACTGCTCGTAGTAAATATTTAGCTGTAATTAAAGTTTGAGTTTTGTATAATTCACGTAATTATACAAAAGCTGTGCACGAATTAAATTGTATAGCAAAATATAAAAACATTGCGAATTGCAAAGCGAATTATACAAATGTCGTGTACGAATTGTATAGTGAAAGATACAAATGTTATACAAAAATTACGAATTGTATAGCGAATTATACAAATACTGCGTGAACTATACAAATGCTGCTATAACTATAGTCACTTATAACTACGAAACATAATTATACAAATACTGCACGAACTATACAAATACTGTTATAATTATAGTCACTTATAACTACGAAACATAATTAAGATATTTTTGCATGACTATATGAAACTTCCTCAAAAAATAATATATGTGGTATATGAGAACTTATGCATTTTAGATAGTATAAGTTCATATCTTTTTATTATTATTATTATTATTATTATTATTATTATTATTATTATTATTATTTATAAATTATAGTGTCAAGATCAATGAGAAAACGAGTAAAAAGTAAATACTATTTTAAAAAAAAAGATTTTCAGCTAATGGCCAATTGATTAAAAAGGTAATACGCCAGCATTTAGGTAGTAAGATGTTAAAGTAAACACTAAACAATATTGGACAATTACGATTCTTCTCTATGGGTCCCTTTAACCTCAATTTAAGTGGATTTTGACTCATCATTATTTTTTTATAAAAAAAAATAATCATCATTAACATGTTTTAAAATTATTTCCAACTTTATAAATTGACCTAGATTTCGTCATCCACCAATAGAGAATTCTCTTGTAAGATTGATGTTGTTTGAATTTTTCAAAAATATTATCGATGTATATTAGACTTGGATCCTTCAAAAGAAATGTATTTATGAATTTGATATAAATGTAGCAACACTTTTATAAAGTTCAAGCAACTTAACTATCTTTATTGACCAACAAACTTACATTATTACATGTACTATTTAGCAATTATCCAAAAGTGGATCATGTTAGACATTTCATGACATGCATGTATGGAATGGGACACATGCACATGCATCATATATCGATGCATCGTGGAACCAATCAAAGTTATTACCTATATATATTGCTCAGATTATCCAAAAATTTAGCTAGTTAACTCGTCTTCCTTATATATATCTTTCCTCCCTTTGCTTTTGTTAAGGTTTAACCATGGATAATCGTAATAGTTCAAGCAGGTAGCAGACTAAAAGTGAACCAACGAACTAATGTACAAGCAGGGGCGGAGCCACCTACTGGTGGGCGATTCATCCGAACTCTCTTCAACGAAAAATTATGTTATTTATACATGGTTAAAATAGTATATATATATATATAGTAAATGTCGAACCCCCCTAATACAAGTTCATGTATCTACTTCTTCAAATTTTAAAACCTCCAAATCAAAATCTTGGCTCCACCACTGTTTACAAGTATCTAGAGCTGAGATAGCAAGCAAAAAGACTATATTGACCCTACAATCATTTCCCGTTATTTCATAAATTGAAATCGCTTTGTCCCACCTATCAAAAACTCCTCCCCTCCCCCCACCCCCACCCCACCCCAACTAAACTCATCCTCATGCCAGATCATCAAACAACAACAACAAGAACAACATACCCAGTGAAATCTCACAAGTAGGGTCTGGGGATACCAGATCGTCCAAATATATATATTTCTAGAGGATCTAGCATACAACCAGAGACATTTTTGAAGAATCTGAGAAATATAGACACATGCATATACCGCGTTTTTTTTGGTGTGCTTCCTAAATTGATGTTCTGCTTATGTAATCTTCCCCTGCTAACTCTGTTTGTTGCTCATTCTTGGCCCACTCTCCTCCTATAAAACTCCCTCATTTCTCAACCAATACACTCCTACAATCTCAACTTAATCTACAATACTAAACTTTCTTCCATACAATTACTTAACTATGATTCCATCAGAGACTGCAGCAACTCACTATTTTGCTTCTGAAAATCCTTCAACTCTGCCTCTTGACTTCAACTTCATGCAAAACAGTTTACCATCACTCCAGTTTACTAGATACTTAACAAACATTCCACCAAATCATCCAACTTGTCTTCCGGTTTACGACTTCAATAACCTGTTACCGTCTTGCATCAGTGGTAACTCTACCTCCGATGAAACGGATGAGCAACAACTTAAGATCATCGACGAGAGGAAGAAGAGGAGGATGATATCTAATCGAGAATCAGCACGAAGATCAAGGATGAGGAAACAAAGACATCTTGATGAGCTATGGTCACAAGTTCTTCGTCTTAGGACTGAGAATAATCATTTGATTGATAAACTGAATCATGTCGCGGAATGTCATGAAAAAGTACTACAAGAAAATGCACAGTTAAAGGAAGAAGCATCCGACCTTCGTCAGATGCTTACTGATCTCCAATTTGATAGTCCTTTCCCTGATTTTTGCAACCTCGAAGACGTTGCTTGTACCACTGCTCATCTTAAAGCTGAATCGTCGAATCTATCCATCACTCATTCAACAAATCTGCTTCACTGAAGAGCGAGCCAGCGAGAGAGGTGTTTTGTCTGTTTAGTTTTCTTCATGTTTGTTTGTTTTTTTTACTTGAATGCCAGATGAGTCTTTATTTCATACCTCAATGTCCATTAACTTCTTAGTTTATAAGCCAATAATGTTTTCGTACATAGCTTAATCCTCACATAACTATGTTCAAAATAAGACAAGAGGGAGTTGATCAGATGAAAAGCATCCCTCATCACCAATCGAAGATCCAAGGAGGAGTAAAATAAAACATGAAACAAACATTAGCCCCATAAAAAAGGGCAAATCTGATGCACTAAAACTCCTGCTATGCATAGGGTCCAGGGAAAGGCCTGACCACAAAGGTCTATTGCACGCAACTTTATCTCCTAGTCACATGGCAGCAAATCTACCAATTACTTCAAGGCTCCCCTTCAAATAGTAGCCCCATGATACGACAAAATCAAAGTCATTAGAACAATCACATGATGTGATAAGCAAAATCCTCCAGAATTCTTAACACGAAAGGAAACACGAAATAATTGAGTTGGGGGAAAACGAAAGCATCATTAGGAATATTTACTTTTTCTTTTATTCTCATTTCAACATCGCAGAGAACAGTATACGCAGCGAGTGGTCTCAGTAAATTGAGCTCAGCAAAAGACAGGCCCCATGATCAAACTTGTTTTCAACACATGAACTCTAGCATTGAAGACAAATAGAAGTGGAGGATGCTGCTGATAGTGGTTCATTATAAAAGGAACTCCTACAAGAAGCAAAAACACTTGAAAAAGGAAACTCCACTTTAACAAACTTACTGTTTTTAACTTTTCTTGACGACTGAGGTTTGTCAAGTCTATCCAAATAAATAGTTCATAATGAGGAATTTTTGACTTTTATATGTCAACATATATATGCATTTGCAACTCATAATTATGTAGAATCTTATTATTAGAGTAAAAAGAAAAAAAACTGCAAGCCTGATGCACTAAAGCTCTCGCTATGCAAAGGGTTCGAGGAAGGGCCCAACCACAAGGGTCTATTGTACGCAGTCTTACCTTGTATTTCTGTCAGAGTCTATTTTTAAGGGTTGAACCTGTGACCTCTTGGTCAGCAACAACTTTGCCAGTTATTATTATTAGGGTGTATAACTTAAACTCCTAATGTATAATAAAGTCAAAGTGACATCTCTTAAGTTCTATCCACAATCAAACATCCATCATTGAAAATAAATATATAAATATCAAACACCATCATATAAAATGAAAGAAAGTATTATAAGAAATATTCAAATAGTAGCAATATTATTTCAAGAAAAGTGAAAAAAAAAATTATACATAAAATGCTGCTTATGAAACTTAGCACTAGGATAAAAAGAAGGTGAATAGAAGCAAATTTTCAAAAGAGAATTGGTGAATTGGATACAATTGACCTTTTATAGTCAAATTTCCAAAACTAATGATACAATTGACCTTTTATAGTCAAATATCAAATTAGAAAACCTAGATCACAAAAATAAATAAATAAATAAATAAAATCTTTATCTGTAAAATTTTGATCCCTTGCCACATGATTGAAGTCTTGCAAAATGTCTTCTTCTTTTTTTTTTGGGGGGGGGGGGGTTTATATAATATAAGTTCAAGAAACATCAAAAATTAAAATTAAAAAACACTCCTAAAAAGAACAATCAAACAAAAACATGAAACTCACATTTAATTAATAATAGTAATTAATATTAAATGGGGGACTTTTGAGTTTTTCGTCTTAATTAAGAGACTTAAGAAAGTAATTTTCAGTTTTTTCTTTAATAATAAATCATATATTTTGTAGAGTAGCTGAATATTATATCACCCACATATAAAAATGGGGAATTTTCATAAATAGATTAGACTTGAATTTAATATGGTCAAATAACTATGTTTTACATAATTACATGGCATAACTTCGACTATGTTACCTCGAGAGGAGGAGAGAGGCGAGCAAGAGAGGGTAAATAGGCGAATTGTATACGTATATTTGTACTGTATGTGTATATTTATCAAATAATTTTATATGTCTAGCAAGCAAAATACGGAGAGTGAGGAGAGAGGCGAGCGATATCGAGAGAGGGAGGAGAGAGACGAATTATATATGTATATCTATTGAATTGACTATGTATATCTATCAAAATAATTGTATATATACAGCTGGTATATATATGTAATAGTATATCTGGCAAGAAATTACACACAGAGAGAGGAGAGAGAAAATAGCAACAAAATCTTAACTATAACTATAAATTGCATTTTTTTTTCAAACTATAATGGTATAATGTTAATACATATAATGTGTTTGTCTAGTTACGTACTTTTTCCTATAAAAATAGGTACTTATTCACCTAGCCCATCAAATTTTTGATCCACGAGGCTTGAACTGGATGGGACAGGGCTAGATGTCCCGTTTTGACAACTCTAGGCAATGTGTTTATTTTTATGCAAAATCATAAAACTTTTAAAAGAGTAATAGTGTATTTTTATTTACGTCAATTTATTTTATTTTTATTTTTTTAAAAAATTATTCGGTTAGTTATAAATAGGAAGAGACCTTTGTTAGCTAGGTTTATTTACTATATTTTCCTTGTCTTTTTTTTTTTCCTCTTCTCCATAGCCATAGCAACAACACGGAAGGTGAAAAGCGGCCTCGCTCACCCTTTCAAAAAACGACGATATTCTAAGCAAATCTTTTTCTTTTTTTTGTAAACTCTGGTATAGTCATGGACGTTTGTGAATCTTTTATGGATCTTCCATGGGTGATCATGGTTGATATTCTTTCAAGATTGCCGATTCGTTCCATTTTTCAATGTAAAGCCGTTTGTAAACTCTGGTATAAGATTTTATATCCCGACCCTTTATTTGTTAAAATGTATCAAACAAGATCCCTTAGATTCCCCTGCATTTTGTGTTTGGGTCGTAAGTACCATATTTCTCTTCTAGAACTCAAAGCAAGTTATTACTACTATACCCGTTGTAACAGACCCATTCCATTGACCGATAAGTTTCACTTCCCTCCGGAGGATGCGTCTTTAGTCGGTTCGTGTAATGGATTTATTTGCTTGGCGAAAGGTTGGAGGGCTACGGACAAACATTCTGTTTATATCAATGTTTGACGCTAGCAAAGGGAGGGAATTATCTATGTTTGACTGATCACGTGGACATGTATTCTGATTATATCAATATATGGTGGATGAAAGAGTATGGGGTTGCTGAATCTTGGACTAAAGATTGCATTTCGGTGAATTCTCTTAAGCATGGTCGTATGAGTAGACATTCTTTTCAACCTATATTAATTTGGAAAGACGGAGAAATCTTGGTACAGAGTGCCAATAAACTAGCTTCGTATAATCCAGAATCGAAGATGTTCACTCCAGTTAATGTTTACGGTGATCATGTCTTTGAAGCAACTAGATACATTCCAAGCTTTTATTCGCTCAAGACTATCATGGGGGATGACTTTCAAGTCACACATGTTTATCCGAAGACTGAAATACTCAAGCCACTCATATCCGTATCTGCTCTTTAGAATTATGAACGACCAGCCTTGTATGTCTTTGATTTCCTATTCTTTCGAAGTGTTGTTTAGACTATGGTGCAATCTCTCTTCATAGTTCATATTCGTCTATGTTTGTTATTCATCCTCTTTTAAGATGTGCATTGTGAAATCAGCTCGGGCATTCCTGCAGAACTGATTCGTTGTTTAACTGGCAATCCCATTTTTGGTAAATATGTCAAGATTGCAATCACGGAAAGTCATTTAACGTCCATAGTCAATTTGGCTTGAAATACAAATTTTTGAAATCTTGAAGCCCAATATATATATGAGATAGGCCAGAGGCCAGAGGACACTCAAAACTAGCAAATATTTTTCGTTCAAAGGAAGTGACAGCCATGGACGGCAAAAGCTCTCATGTCACGCAGATTATGGATCCTCCATCGATGATTATGATTGCAATTCTTTCAAGATTGTCAATCAAACCCATTTTTCGATGTAAAGTTGTTTGTAAACTGTGGTACAATCTTTTATCTCCTGACCCTTTATTTGTGAAAATGCATCAAACAAGATCATTTAATATCCCTTGCATTTTGCTTTTCGATGATCTATACAACCCTTTGCTTCTAGAACTTCAGTACAATCAGTGTAACAGACTTTCAAATATTTAGATAGTTTAGCTGAGTATTTGTTCTATCTTATTTCCTCCAAGATATGATGCTTTCCTTTGGTGCTTCTGATATAATTTAGTCGCAAAAGGCTTATAGTCAAGCTAGTCATTTTCATTAGCTTGAAGCTATGTTCTACAATCAGTTAACGTTAAATGAGTTTCAGCGATCATCCATAATATTATTTTCTCTTCCATATGCAAGACATTGAAGCGAGTTGCTTTGTCCATTCGTCAGTTTCACAACTCTGGAAAATCCTCAAATCCATCTCTCCCACATCCCATCTTGAACGATTAACGACTGCTAATTTTCTTTTCACTTCTGTTAAGTTATAAAAGGTATGAAATATGAATAAATCGCATTCTACTAATGTGTTTTATGCCTTAAATAGATCCATCTTTTTTCTCTGTTCTTTCCTTTTCCTTTTCCTTTTGTTGCTTATAATTTTTTAAGTTGTATAGTTTTTTTTTTTAATGTTAGGACCCTCATTTTTTTTGTACGTGAGTAATTATGAAATTTTGAG
>DF368224.1:11496-24218 GCA_000787875.1 Solanum virginianum
GCCTTAGCTTCCAATGCCACCCACGCCTAGCCAAGCCTCCTAAAAACACCTCCATGCCACTCCTCACGACCAATGGTGAGTCACACGACCCATGCCACTAGTCATGGATCAAGAACTAGCCTCACAATGCCATTTTCCAGCCCCAAACATTTCCCATGACCCGTACAAGGCCACACTGCCCGTATGGGTGCTATAATAATTGATACTTGTTTAGATGTTGGCCACCACATACCTAGGTGACATGGCCTGTACCCCTTCACACGAGTCGTACAAGACCATACTGCCCGTGTGGGTGCCCGTGGGACTTCACTGAACGGGAGGGTCTCACGAAAATGGTCATAACTCCTTCATCCGACATCGGAATGAGGTGAAATCAAGTGTCTTATGAAGCTAACGCAAACAGCTTTCATTTGACATGTCGTAGGCTACCCAGTCCCAAATGTGCTAAGAGTTAATCTAGTTTAAAGTTGACCCTTATATGACATAACACCCAAAACTCAACTTGGAGGTAAGTCTTGAACTCATTTAGGTACTAGAAGTCTCCCATGAATCTAATACACCCCCAACCTAACCAAATGAGGCTTGAAGCATGGGTATACAAGAGCACAAAGTTACAGAGTGTCACAATTGCTATTGTTCAAGTATCAAATTTATGGAATCTTTGTTAAAACACGCATACTGACAACCCAAGGGAAAGCTTTTGTTTAACCAAGTATCAAGTATTAAATTGAAGTATACACATTCAAGTATCAAGTAATCTCATGAAGTACCTAATTTTATGTATCATGTATTCACATGAAGAACATAAATTCAAGTATCAATTATATACCCACTACAAGAAAAAATACATTTTCCAACAAAACGAATTGTCGTCATATATTGAATAGAGTTGTTGCATGTTGTTGCAATAAATGCTGATGGGAAAAGTTTTTGCAACAACGAAATATATTGTTGCCAAAAATTAACTAATGCAACCAAAAAAGTTGTTCCCTTGCATTTATTTAGTTGTGGCTATATAAATTCTCGCAACAAAATCTTATGTTGCCATAAATTATTATTTTTTTCCCAGCAATATTAGTTGTTGCAAATATTTGGCAAAAAATTATTTAGTATATTAAGAAGACTTTTGGCAACAACAATTTTTATTACAATGGATCAAATATTCTCTATACACCTTTAACGACAATTTTTGAGTAGTAGCTACATACACAATACACATTTTTCTAAAAAAAAAATTACACAAATATTTAAATTTAAATTTATATAAATTTGCAAAAGTCAATACATAAGATTCATGTACTAGATATTGGATACTTACAAAAGATTAAATACTTCTACCTATGCCTTTGCTTGTAAAAAAAAAGTTATAAGCAAGGTTATTATGTTCTAAATCTACCAATAATTTTGAAAAAACTTTTTTCGAGTAGTACTTGTACAGTAGCAATTATGCATGTTCATCCTGCAAAAAAAAAAAGTAATTAAAGTAAATTACAAATTACATAAATATAAATTTAAAAAAAAGAAAAAATGACATAATAATACAATCTACTATGTCCCAATACACTTTGATCATTTGGTCAATCTCCTTATTTCATTTGCACTAAAAAAAAATTGTATTGCAAAAAAGATTCTATTGTTCACATACTTTCCATTTGTAATGTTTGCAAGAATTTTATTATTTGAAATTATTATCCTTTCAAAAATGTCAACACTTATCATAAACATTGAATGGAAATCTTCTGCATGAATATATATATAATATAAGTTAAAACACAAATGAAATCAAGAAAATAAAACAAAAAGTAAATGATGGGGTTATTTGGGACTCCAATGACAACTGAATACTTGATTTTACAAGTGCTTTTCAAGTTGCCATTCTTCTAGTGGAATTAGAAGCAATTGCATTACTACATCGACTTCATCTTACTCAATACCACAACATTATTCTAATTCATGTTATATAACAGAGATATTTAGGCAAAACACGCCTTACTTGATTTCTTCTTCTCTAGCTCTAGATTGTTTTCTCAAGTGAACACTCAAATGTCTCCTCTTTGTTTCTCCTGTGGTACGCAACATATATAGTATGGACTTTCAGCTTTTCTTGATCTTTTGTAAGACCTGCAAGTGAAAGTCATATGAATTTGTGTTTAGTAGGCTGCTGACTAAATTGATTTCAAAAATTTATAATGTGTCCAAGCAATGAAAACAATAAAAACCTATTGTAAAACCTATGCAAATAGGATCAAATACCATCTCAAAGAGGATTCTTGTTGCTTGGAGTAGTGTTTGCTTGCCTAAATGAATAGTAGGACTAAATTTGATAAACTTATCTCTGTTAAATAAAATTGTAAGTGTGAGAAAGTGCTACAAAAGGAGCACCATTGCAGGATGTCACCATTTCCAAGCAAGACAGCAAGATGGTAAGAAAGACTGTTAAGACTATGGGAATATTAATCACTTACTAATTAACTTAACAAGAAAGATTATCATTAAACAATTGTATCTGAGTTTCATAGGTTAGCAACCAAGACTATTACGAAAATGCTTGCTATTCCATAATGATGCTAGATACAGATTTACATAGTGGCTAACCAGAGGAGAAATGGATGCAGACACAAAATATTTTTTATTCCAGAATGAGGATCATACAGATTTACATAGTGGCTGACCAGAGGAAAAATGGATGCAGACACAAAATATTTTTTATGCCAGAATGAGGATGTAGACACATAAAAGTCTAAAGCTCTTAATAAAAAGCTTTCTGTCTTCTTTTTGTCTAAAATGATAAATGGTCAGTAATGCACATTATCTTTATAAGAATAGCACAACACATAAATGAACCAAGAACAATAAAAATAAAAAATACAAATGCCGATTAATAAAAACACTTACTTGTCATGATCAACTCCACAAAGGTAAGCATCAATAAGAGCCATCACTCTCATATGGTACAAGTGACCAGTTATAAACTCCGGATTATTAATCCCTCTACGTATCCAACCTGCTCTCTTTGTTATCTAAGATTCGCGTCTTCAAGCACAAATTTTAGTCAAAGTGTATTGAAGATGTCAATGAAACAAAACGATTACATGGAAAGACATAACAATATGAAAAGAATGTTGTCGAACTTGTAACTATTTTTTGATGCAATATCTTACTCTCTTTTTTTATTTAAGTAGGATTGGGATTAGTCAAAAGTATCACCAAATAGAACATAAGATATAATGAGTTAGAAAAACAGGTAATCATGTTAATCTATAGGAAATGGGGACATTTACTATACATCTAGTTGTTGTAACTTATTTCCCCAGAACAAGATCCACACCATAAAAGCTAGTCTGAGGATAACATAAAACAAAGTTAAACCCTTCCATCCCATAGGCATTTGTTATGAACCTGGCTAGATCTCAAGATAAGCTGAAAATCTCTAGGAGGGCTTAAACCAAGATTCTTAGCACGCTACCATCTCTTCAGTCTGCTCAATCCAAGACATGGCCCATAAATGATATTCGTGTCAAATTGCCTTAATAACTCCTCTGTCCCATCATAGTTATCAGCTTGCGGATCGAAAAATCCATGGCAGATGAGCTTCAGAAACTAAGCAATATTGGAGCCGCGAGCAGCCGCAAGCTTTGGAGTAGCAACCAATGATGATTTTGAATTTGTTGGCTTCGTGACTCCTCCATTCTTCTTCGATTGCCTATAGAAACCTTTCAAATCTGATTTCGAAGCCATTACTATTTCTCTCTGTCTCACTCTGTGATTTTGAAATTTTTCAGTGAAACAAGGAAAAGAGAAAACCTAGTTATTAATTTTGGGGAAAACTAAAAATTGTGGGAAATAAACATTTAGAAAACTTTCGCTAAGTTATTTTGGTGGAAACTAAGAAGCCCATGTTTTATTTTGGAAAATTTTGAAAAAGAAAATTAAGTGAAATTTTGGCCACAATTTGCACAAGTTGTTGCCAAACTAAGCACATTAGCAATAACATAAAATTATTGTTACCAAATAATTTATAAAATAATGATAATTAATTAAATCAATTGTTGCCATTTATGGTTGCTGCAAAAATATTATTGTGATTTTTAAATTTGAAACTTGTTACATTATCAATAGAAATATTGCAACAACACTTAATTTTTAAATTTGAAACTTATTACATTATCAATAGAAATATTGCAACAACACTTAAATATTTGGCAACAACAAAAAATATTGTGGTTAAAAATGAAAAGTTATATCAACAATTAAATCAAGTTGTTGTAATTTATTAATATAAGCCAACAATAATAAAGTTATTGCCAAAAGGTTGTTGCTAATTCTATATGTTCTTGTACCTGAAGTACATTCTCTCAAGTATCAGGTATAATCAAGTAAAAACATATAAATTCAAATATGAATTATATACCTGAAGTACATTCTCTCAAGTATCAGGTATAATCAAGTAAAAACATATAAATTCAAATATGAATTATATACCTGAAGTACATTATGTCAAGTATCAAGTTTATAGTCAATTAGTTCATAGTCTTTTAATATACTTGTTTGTCTCATATTACTTTTTTGTACTGTCACTACAAGGATTATGGGGTACTGGTCACTACCTATGGATGTTGAGTATCTTCAGAGGAGATACGCCGCACTGTTATGGAAATATAATAGTGACAAGCTTGTGAGGGTTACGTTAGTGAAAACGACGATCCACCCAAATCTAGGGATATTTTCATTATGCCTGACGGTGATAGAATGGTTGATCTTTCGTAATTTTTGTGTTTGTAAATTTTCATTTTGTTTTCAGAAACAACCGCTAAGACTATAAAGGCAAATTGTTTTGCCTTGTGTTTTTTTATCTTGAATAGCTAAGTTTTGATTTTGATACTGTCACGATTCATACTAGGTCCTAGACGTGACACGGCGAATGGGGAACTCGAAAGAACCTCAAACAAGCCTCTTAGTATATTATACACACATCCTTGGTCGCAGAAGCAAGATATAAACAAAATAGGTTTAAATAAGGAAATTCGGGACTAAGGGAAAGAGTTTAATACTTATATAACATAGAGAAGTCAAAGCTCAAAGTATAATTACATCACTTGTCCAACAACACCTCTAATCATAGAATTGAACGGGGGCTACGATAATTTCCGGGCTCACTCTCATAATCATAAGCATCCAACAAAGAAAAGAGTCTTTATGGAGCATAAAATTAATAGATATTGTCCTCGGAGTTGAGGACTCACCAAAGCCTGCTTCAAGAGATAGTACTAGCCACGAGAAGGAGGATCAAACGGAGCACCGGTCCTTACATGGTAACATTATGTAGGCATAGAATATGTGTTAGTACATTTGAATGTACTAAGTATGTGGGATGCAATGTAACAAAAGATAGGCAACATAGTCAAAATGCGTAGGCATAATCAATAGATAAGTATAATAACAATATAGCATGCATGGTCAAAGCGTGAAGTAAAACATGCTTATATAGAACATATTACATGTATAGGAAAAGACCATCTTCATAGACCAAGCAATCTAGTACTCAAACTTCAAGGCATACCACCCCCTTAGAAGGTGATTGAGGTATATACCACTCAATTGGAAGTACTGGCATACCACCCTCTGACAAGGTGTTGAGTGAGGCTTGACACCCCCTCAACAAGGTGACCGAGGCTTAGCACCCCCTCGACAATGTGATTGAGGGTTGACACTCCCTCAACAAGGCAATCGAGGCTTGGCACCCCCTTGTTAAGGTGATTGAGACATGGCACCCTCTCAACAAGATGATTGAGGCATGGCACCCCCTCAACAAGGTGAACAACTTGCAATATCATAGGTACTTTTCATGAAATCAACACATATATACATTCCTTTCATCATCATAAAGTCACTTAACTCATAAGTCATGCAATAGACCTTCAATAACTCAAGACACATATATACATTCCTTTCATCATCATAAAGTCACTTAACTCATAAGTCATGCAATAGACCTTCAATAACTCAAGAACCCTTAGCCGGACATTTTATCAAATACTTGGCGGGTGTGTAATACTAGTTCAAAATTATGCAATTCAAGAGTGAAATCATGTGAGCAAACTTAGTGTAAATCTACCCACTAACACTTAGTAATTCCCTCATGCAAGATACATTGAAACCCCTCATCAAATCTCATAATGGATCATAGATTCATAGCTCAAAACATGCTTAAACAGTCAACATTTTATGAAATTCGAACATAGTTTATACTCAAAATTCATAATAAGAGATACACATAGATAATCAACATGAAAAC
The DNA here is from genome assembly GCA_000787875.1 of Solanum virginianum. Taxonomy (NCBI): domain Eukaryota; kingdom Viridiplantae; phylum Streptophyta; class Magnoliopsida; order Solanales; family Solanaceae; genus Solanum; species Solanum virginianum. Next base: position 17,792 of record DF368224.1, read on the forward strand.
ATGCAATTTAGTTACATGAAAAGGAAGGTTGGGCACTATGAGTGAAAGGATCCAATGGTTGAAACCCACATACCTCAACTTTGGAGATTTCCTTGATGAAGACTTGTATGAGAACATGAAGCTTGATTGGATGTTTTGAGATCCGGAGATGAGTTTGAGACACTTGAATTTGGATGAAATATTTGGCTAAGTGTTAGAGAGGGCCCAAGACCCCAAGGCCTTGGACTGAAACAGTGTTTCAAGCAAAAAAATACCCATCTCCGCACCCCTGGCGCATCGCACCTAGGGAACCCTCACTGTTTTTCACAAATTTGTGAAAACTAATTTTCGCTATGGGTGCTCTAAAATCGAGGTTAAAACTATTTCCCACTCAATTTTACCCCCTGATCACGAATATGAAATTAAATTTTTGATATCACGCTTGGATTTTGAGATATATGAAAATTACGATTATGGGCATTTTCGAGGCATATTTTCGGGCGCTTTTTGGGTATTTTTGGGGTCGTTTTAGATACTTTCCAACTAGTATTGTAGTATGCATATAAAATTCAAACTATATTATTTTCTATGTGTCTTTGCACTTAAATTGTTTAATCTTAGATTTAGTATAATTTGTAATCTTTGCCATTTTAGATATGAAGAAATTGATACCTAGTGTCACGCCCCGAGCCTACACCTTGGACGTGGCCGGCACTCGAAAACTATTTCTGGTCCCAAGTGAACTACTTGGCCTGGCTAACATACTCAGTGGAAGACAATAATATCGAAGTGAACTAGAATAGGCTCAAAGCTTATGAACTTAAAAATAAAATGATAAGGTATACAACTTAACTCCAAATCTTTCAAAACAATTTCAAAAAAATAACTTGATACAATATCTTTCTAGTCTACGAAGCCTCTAAAATACCGACTCTGAATAAGGCATCGAAGTAGGATCCTAGGTACCTCAACAAAAAAATGAATACAAATAGATGAAGACTTCGAGCTCCTCTGGATGCTAAGAGGCCTCCCCAACCGCTGATGGGGACTGTCCTATTGAGCATCTGCTAACATAGACACCTGCATCTATATGATGATACAATGCAGCGCCAAAGGCGTTAGTATGTGAAGTGTACGGTATGTAAGATGGCTAAAAAGTAATAAAGATAGAATACTTACTTTAAAACTGCACCTGGAGATAAATTAACTAACAAAAATATATCATGCATACGAAATATATACATATATTCTTAAACTTGTCAAAAGTGCAACTCAACATAAAAGAAATATTTACGTTAACGCATTAATGAGCATAGCTAAATATATATAAAATATGGTACTCAAAAACTTGGCTCTATACTTGGCTCAACTCAATCAAATATGCAACATAAATAAAGAAATACTAAATCTCAATATGTAGAATAATAACCTTCACTTCTTGGGGAGTTTCTCTGACCGACAACCATCACTATAAGCTTCGTGATGATATAGTGTATTGCCCATGCTGCCAAAGTCATCCTATACTTTGTCGAGGTAGGGGATGAAGAAATAGGGGAGTGGATCCATCCCAAAACTGGTGTCATCTCAATGGCAAGTGAGGAGTTGTACCTTGGTACAATCCTATACTATGTTGGCTACATAGTTTATGAGTTCAAGTAATTAATTCTACTCTCACTCATATCGGTGCTCAATACTACTCCAAAAATGACTTTTATATAGCTCATAACTTTAAAGAATATGAATTCTCAAAATCTGATCTTTCGGGGACTTAGCCCAACTTTAATTTTTCTTAAACTTTTCTCAACTTGTCTTAAACTTTTTTTTTATCTGAAAATACTATTGTTACAAGTGTTTCAAAACATAACTTTATTACTCAGCTACCTTTCAAGTATAAAGCTTTAAATACGTCTTAAAACTTAGCTCAAAAATGTCTGAAATCATAGGCTTCTTGCTCCTCTATTTATAAAATACTCATAAAAATACTTTTTTCTGGAGTTTAAAGTAAGGTATCAAGCTTCATAGATTTCTATAGAAATTTTAGGGTTTCACTAATCTAACACTTAAACATAGCATCTCAACTCGAGACTCCAATGAAATAGAAGAATTTAATAATTCTCATACTTTTCTCCAAAAATAGCATAAACAAGAAAATTGCTCAACATTCTCATACTTTTCTCCAAAAATGGCATAAACAAGAAAATTGCTCAAAATAGATAAATCTTGTTGTAAACTACTAACTTGATATCTAGAGAAACTAATAATTACATAATAAAAAAATAATATATATATATATATATATATATATATATATATATATATATATATATATATATATATATATATATATATATATATATATATATATATATATAGAGAGAGAGAGAGAGAGAGAGAGAGAGAGAGATTTTTTGTAGGCCTTACATACCTGAGAATCAACTTCTTGAAAGAATTGGGAAGAATTCTTGAAAGCCCTAATTACTTCTTGATTTTCTTTACGCTTGAGTTTTTTGAGAGCGTTTTTGAAGAATGAAGGTGTAAAATAAACGTTTAGAACTTAAATTCGACTTAAAACCAACTAGTTTAAGATTATGGGATTTGGGAAAGGTTGAAACTACCCTTTCCCAATTAAAAGAAAGAAACAATCCAAAAATGTACCGGTACGCATAGTGCACCAGTGTAATATGACTGGTTTCGCAAAATTTCAAACTTCGTTGAAATTTTGGAAAAAAATAAAGTGTGATTCCACGTCCCTAGCACATTGCGGAAGGGGCGCAAAAAGCTCACTATTTTATGATTTTTTTGAAAAAATTTAATTTGACTCGGTCGTGTTAAAGTCGAGTCGAGATTATTTTCTGACTCAATTTTTTGTAGTGATCGCAAATCTAATCTCGAATTTTTCATCGGAGCTTGGGAAGATACGTTGTGCGTATGACCAAATTTAGGGGCATTTTAGTAATTTCACGAGGTATTACATCATCTCCCCCTTGGCATCATTCGTCCTCGAATGATGTAAGATCAATTCTAGGGGTAATTTAGTGTTTTCACCGGGTGTTACACCTGGACAATACGTTAACTTAGGTACCTGATACTTAAATTTTGCAATCTTGGTACTTTATACATCTAGAAAAGTTCATGTCTAACTTCTCCTACACACGAATTAATTTTAAATATCATCAACAGTAAGACTTTTAATACGTGAATCTATCTTACGCCGAACAGTGACAGACTGATTGATCTCTCTTAATTTGTGTCCCTTTAAAATTCAATCATGATTTCCAGAAACTAATGCTTAGCTTGTTAAGGCAAAATGTGTTGTCTATATGTTTTGAACAGACAAGTTTTTTTTTCTTTTTTTGTACTTTTTGAGCTAATATTGCAGTAAACTTATAAATTTCAGTGGAAGACAATAATATCGAAGTGAACTAGAATAGGCTCAAAGCTTATGAACTTAAAAATAAAATGATAAGGTATACAACTTAACTCCAAATCTTTCAAAACAATTTCAAAAAAATAACTTGATACAATATCTTTCTAGTCTACGAAGCCTCTAAAATATGAAAACATTAATATTTGAATTTACCTGAAAAGTTGATTCTTTGATACTTGTATCCAATATACAAGTAAATAATATACATGATACTTCTTCTATTTTAATCTATAGATACTTGACACAACTTCTTCTATTTTAATCTATAGATACTTGACACAATGTATTATACATGTTAATTTTTCTTTATATGACATGTTGAGTTTGTTAAAGATAAATATTACATATATGTTACTTCAACAATTTTATAATATAGATACTTGACACACTGTCTGCAACAGTTTAATTGTCTTATGTATGGCATGTTGATTTTGTTAATTGATACTTACATATTTATCTAATATCAAACATTATATTACCAAAACTTTTGCAACTTAAATACATAATATCTTAATTAAAACTAGAATGAAACTATGTTATGGCATGAACAAACAAGTATCTCATCAAGTTGATACCTCCTACAACTGCATGTTTTTCGTTCGAGGCAAACAACATATCTTCTACCGAAATCATAAATCGAATAGATGAATCAGAAGAAGGAACAACGTACAAAGTATCAACAAATAATTCTTAAACTTATTACAACGTTCTTGAGAAGCAAAATACTCAAATTAACGGCCTTTATTTTTGTTTGATTCTTGTAATGCTTCTAACAAACATTAACTTTTCTTCATTAAATTTTTAAAAACACGTATCATGGAGACAACGTTTCAAATTTGCTAAATGTTGGTTTAGATACTCAAATCGTTGTTGAAGCTATGAAAACAATATCTTTTGGAGTCCCTATCTGGAAAATGATTGTAGTAATGAGAAGACAACATATAAGACATTGAGGGAAAGTTTTTGCAATGGTCGAGTTGATAATAACTATTAAATCAAAGTGTTGACACCCAATTTTGACCCATCTTAACTGTTAGGACCCGTATATTGGCGTTTTGGTACCATGGCCAATCATTTTTCGGAAGTATGTCACTTGAGTGGCATTTTTCCTATACTTAGAAAAATTTTGAGGAGCTGTGAACAGTAAATTCGGCACTGCCGCTACAGTAATCAGCCAAGAAAATTGTGATTTTTGCTTCCTTCTTCAATTCTAAGGCTTGAAGCTTGGTGTATAGGATCCCCCATGAGTTGTAGAAGCTTTGGTTTGTCAAGGAACCCTGTAGAATTTCGTGTGTGAAGTTGTGAAGTGGTGAAGAGGGTTTTGAGGTAATAGAAGCTTTGGTTTGTCAAGGAACCCCATAGAATTTCGTGTGTGAAGTTGTGGTGGTGAAGAGGGTTTTGAGGTAAGTTGAAATTCTTCCTCTCTTGAGCTATGTTAATGAATTCTAATGTCTTGGATAGTGTTTTAATGATAAAATAACTAAGAAAAACTTGATGGCTTGGTTGAATTTGAAGAGTGTGAAGTGAATTCCAACTTGGGTATATTTATGGTTGTATAAGCTCAATTGTTTCAATTCTTTGTTCCTTCATTTTGTTGGTGTGAAATATGTTTCTTGTGGGGTTATTTGAGAATGGAAAGAGTGCAAGAACTAGTGTGTATGCTTCATTGATGTGGGGGCTCGAATTGGGGACTTTGATGGGTGAAATTGTAGCATTTTGATACTATGGATTCCCGTTGAGCGTTGGAGTGTTCTGTTGTGATTCTTCGAGTGTTTTGAAGTATTTTAATATGTTGACTATGTATAAAGTGAGCAGTCTACCCAGTTTTTGAAAAATTGAAGAAATGAGCATTTTTCGCATTTTAGCGTTTTAAGGTTTCTTTTGTCGTCGAGGGTTTCCGTTGGGTGTTTGAATATTGGAATGTGATCTTTGGAACATCTAGAAGTGTTTGAATGTGGTTGAACATCAATCCTTAAGCAGCTACCCTATGACAGTTTTCGACATTTAAGAAAGTGCTTAGTATTGCGATTTGGCGTTTTAAGTTTCCATTGGATGTTTGATTGATTTTATTAGATTCTTGAGTCTTGTAGAAGTTGTTGAACATGTTGGGGGTGTAATTTTTTCTTGGTGGCTGGCCCTGTTTCAGTTTGGTTAAATATCCAAGTTAGTTGAAGGATTTAGAAAAGTTTTGTGACTTGTTTTGGTTCATTGTGATTCTATATTATTATTGTTGTTGTTGTTGTTGTTGGTTGTTTGGGGTCAAGTTGGAACCCCCGGGATGGTCCTTTTTAAGGGGAGGTGCTGGCGAAAGTTTTGTAGCTTTTGGAGGAAGTCTAGTAGTTTTAATGGGTATATTATGCTACTTGTAGATTTGGGACATCCGGAAGGTTAATTTGGATTCGGTTTGAGTTGGAACTAGCATTGACAAGGAACAGAGGTATGTAAGGTCTTATTTCTCTTGGCTGAGTTGGAACTAGCATTGACAAGGAAAAGAGGTATGTAAGGTCTTATTTCTCTTGGCATGACTTAATAGTAGCTTGTATGTATGTTTACTTTGGTAATGTCCTTCTTGACTCTAACTTGAGTCCAATGTTCATTTTTGACTATTCCCAAAATAATGAGATGATCTCTCCAATTTGGATTCTTGGGTGCCCAACAATTGCTACAAATAAATATTGTGATTTCACTCAAGAAAGGACTATTGGTAATTATGTCAATTTGGGCTATTCCTTCGTTCTTGTAAACCCTCCAACTTTGAGAAAGAATAAAAGAAAGACTTCATTATTTTCCCAAGATGGTTGACAAAGTGACACCATATCTCTTCCAATATTTTGTAGAAAAGAAAATTTTATGAACATAGTGAACCATGTGCCTATGCCTTGAGTATATAAAAAAAATGAGAAATTTTCACTATTCCAAAAATCTATATGAATTCCTCCAAATTGTGAATTTCAAGTGTTCTCCCATATTTTGGGAAACTTCATTAAATTAATTTATTGTAATTTCCTCAAAAATTGTAAG
>DF368223.1:12441-27784 GCA_000787875.1 Solanum virginianum
GGACATACCTTTTAAACCCCTTACTAGACCCAATTCGCACGGAAATGGCATAATGTCGATAAGTGAGCCAGGGAAGACCACTGCACTCATGTGAGCCAGAAAAGACCATTGCGCTCACAAGCCGTAATGCCATCATGGGATAAGTGAGCCAGGGAAGACCACTGCACTCAAAAGTCATAATTCACATGATAACAACCGGCCCAAAAAACTGGTAAACGGTATCATAATAGGCACGAGCAGAGTCATAAGAATCATATGCAATAAAAATTCATTATCATAAGTTCCAAACATAAGCAAAATATTCATACGCAAGGATCAAGTCCTACCTGAGATCGAAACAGTAGTTATTATACCTAATCTAAATCATACACACTTCTATGGGACATTTCAAAACAGATTCCAAAGCAATTCGAGTTTTCTATCAAAGACTACGGGGTATTTGTACTTTTAAAACTATTAGAGAATAAATTCTTTTAAACTTAGCAAATTATACATATTCTTACAATTTACAAATTTTGAAGACATATAACATGAATTCGGACATGACATTCAAACCCAATAATACAGACAACTCTATCGCTACTATTCAAACTCCCACTCTCCAATTTCATGCAGATTCCATAGGCAACAAGGCAAATAAACCATGATTTCTAAGACTTGTATTAGTAAAGCAACATCAAAATAATATTTACTCTAAATTCTATCAAAGTTATCAGCGTTTACATTTTACTTCACACATATTCAAACTAAAATCGAGTATTGTCTAGTTTAACATTTAGCTATGCTAAAACATGAATATTGACACTCAAATTAGTATCTCATCATAGGGTATTGCGGGACCCACAGCCAATGGAATCCGAACTAGCCTGACTTAGGAGGAACCTACTTGGTCTAGACCTTACAAACTACTATGGAATGTTTCAAAATAGTCTTTAAAGCAATTCAAAAAAAACTTTGATATAGTTTCCCAAAAAGAGAACAAAATAAAGTAGAGAATATTAAATTTAAATAAATGGACAAAGAAAAGCTTTTAGCTGCCTGACAAAATTTAGCTAAGGAAACAACACTATGTGAAAATATCACCCATAAATCCCAAAAGGAAGCCATAGTTCTTGACAATGACATAAACTGGAAAGCCTTGGAGTAAAAGAATAGTCATTTCTAAACAGAAGTAAGCTACTGTTGGCATTCTTAACAAATGATAATAATGTTTAAGTAAGGAAAGAATAACAGATTAGTCATTAGATCACTAGATTATGTAGTTTGGCTTCTCCTAGAACACCAGAAAGAGGCTGAGCATTAGAGCCTAAGTCCTGACCTGTGTTAAAATAAGATTGAGGCACAACATATATCCATTTAAAAGCAACATAGCACCATAGACTCGATAGAAGTTAGTTTTTAATAGAAAATATAAAAACCAAGAACAGGGACATGTTTTCCAACACTATCCAATAATTTCAGCATAATAAAGACAAATATGTTATCATTTCTGACTAACGAACTCAGATTCTAGGCAAAAATTCAGCAGAGACAGAGGCAAGTGACCTCATTAACATGCTGGGTAGGTCATGTTCACCAGAAAACAAACTAACAACAACTTAAAGAAACAGAACCATCCTCAGAGTGAACTGTAACAGGGTAAAGTTTGAACATTACAGCATGTATTTGAGAAACAAAATCATTTCGACATTAGTTTTGATTCTTAAAAACGTATCAGTGAATAAGGACGACAACAACGATTATCACAACCCATGTACATTACCATATGTATATTTCTTGATCAAAACTTGACAGGGGCATCCCAAATTAGACTGCCAACAAGTTAGCCCCATATTAAGATTGATAGACTGTTTATCAAATGAAAATTATGACCAGAAGAGAGTTAAAACTAGAACAATAATCACAGTCCACAACCTTGACTAGTTTCCATGAGAATACCAAGAAACGAACATAAGGCATATTTAAGCTCGAATCGCAAGGCAAGAGGAATCCTTTGAAGTTCATAACATTATCTACGTTAACTACGTCATGCCAAAAATAGAATAGCTTTACATACCTCAATTCCTTCATCAAACTAATCCCAACGCCAAGCTAATCCAACTTACTCTTCCAGATGTCCAACATCTGGAGTTTGTTGGTCCACTGTGACGTTAAAAGATTATCCAGAGAAACTTAGAAGAAAGAATACTGAAAAGGCAACATAGTGTATACACACAAGTTACCAAACCAGCGATCCTCTACCTTATTCTTCCATGAACAGTGTTGGACATACGTAACAGAGTGTACGTAAATTAAAAAAGCAGGATGTACCTTTTAACACTACTCACATCTCTTAAGCTATGAACAAAAACATAAACCTTTCAAACTGATGGGTTGTTACTGCACTATAGTTCTTCAGTTTGTACAAAATCATAAATGGTCCTTTAAATAATTAAACATCAGTGCAAAGAAAACATGCTTCAAAAATATATATCTTTCTCAATACTTATCTATGCTAGGTGAAATATTGAGGAAATAAGAGTCAAAAGTTATTCCATCAGACCCAGCCACTCAATAAATATCTCTATATTTATCAACAGCATAAAGAGCATTGGTATAAAAATCATTTTGTTAAAACATAGTCAAAAGAAGCAACACAAATAGACATGAGAAAAAACATTTCCAACATAAATAGAATATACCTATGTTCTCCTGAACCTACATAAAGCATCAACTCAAAGCTGTAAATAATACACAAGCAATTCTCAACAATATAGTAAATGAAAATAATTTTGCAGTCATAGACAACAAATATTAATACATACAAAATAAAGAGATTAATATTAGCCGCTGATTAATTGATATTGCTTCCAAAACATGCATTCATACATGTATAGAGTGTATGCATTTTACCAACGACAAAATAAGTACCCATTACTAAAGGCTTCAAAATATTACTACCAAATTTCACTTCACACATTGACAGACCTAACTCAAAACATATATCAAAATTCTCAAAGAAAATCAGTTACAAAAGTAGAATTTGACTCATAAAATTAAAAGCCATTCTTTCAACCACTTGTCATACAAAGTTCTCAAATCTTCACAACTTAAAATACAAGCTATTTTTCAAGATTTTCTTTCTATTTAACCCATACCAACATACATACAAGCTTTAATTTATATAAAACAAAGCTAGAAATCAACTTACCTTTCACACTCCTTTAATGAATTAAAATCGCCAATATCGTAAAATGAAGTGTTTTCTTGGCCAACCAGTGCCTCCACGCTACTTAGGGGACCCAACATACTTGCCAACGTCATAAAATGAAGTGTTTTCTTGGCCAACCAACGCCTCCATGCTACTTAGGGGACCCACTATACTAGGCTTGTAGCGTCAAAATAATTTAAAGATCAAAAAACGCAAATTGTTGCCAAGCTACTGTAGCAACCCGAGGCTACAACAGTTGGGAGTATATATTTTTTTGTTCTTGAAGTTTTGTCTAAATGATAAAATGTGATCTCCTTTGTAAGAAGCAAGGGATAAGATGTATATATCCAATTCTCTTGGCTCCAACCCCCACACATGGTCCAATAAGTACACAACACACTTGGGGTAGGGCATCACCAAATTCTTCTTTAAGAATTCAAGTCTAGGAAACTGCACTTTGGTCCCTAAACCCTTCCAACGTGGATCAATTAAGGACATGCAAAGATATAATTTTTTTTGACATTCGAATCCTAATAATCCGCGTTCTAAAATTTCTACTTGAGTCCCAAAAGTTTTCCAAAAATGCAACATTGGTCCCCAAATGTCATAATAGCTCCAATACACCGTAATACGAGTTCTAACATCCTCACCTCTTAAAAGCATTCGTCCTCGAATGTTAAACTAGTCTCACGAGTTTCATAACCAATTTAGGGGGAGTTTCCTTCCAATCACCACAATAACACATCCGATACAAACTTGCCCCTCTGGGCCTCTATGGTCCTTCTCGTAGGCATCACTATACCCAAAGTAATCTGTCAGATAGGAATCACCCTACTAATATAGTTCTAACGCATGGTCTAAGGTCAGAAGGAAGAGTAACATCCTAAATGTCCGGTAGCCTCTCGTTTATAGGTGTGGTACACGACACGCCGATAAACAGGACTCTAATAGACACGATCTGTGGACATTCCGAGGATGAACCGCTCTGATATCACTTATATCACGACCAATCCCCATAGGTCGTGACTAGTGCCCGATTGGAGCACTCAGACACAACTACTAAGCCAAATTCTAATTATAACACTAACTAATTTACAGAAATTTCAGTAGAGTTTCTTCTATTTTACTGACTACCTACCTGCATACAGAAATGTCCTAACAACAGTACAAGTATATACGGGTCGACAAGGTCACTGTTGCAGTTAAACCACCCAACAAACATAGCATACCTACATAGTCATACAAACTAACTTAACACATACGCACCGGCATCCACAAACCTCTATACAGACCAACAGAATCAGAAGATGGGATAGGGCCCCGTAGTACCCTTAACATACACTAATACAAAAATAAAGAACTGGGTGTATATATACCAAGTGTTTGCTACGAAGCAGAAGGAGCACTTCACACTGCAGTCAGGGATCCTAAGATGGAGGGTCTCTTACTTTTATGGCTGCACCTGCGAGCATGAAACGCAACCCTCGAAGAGAGAGGGTCAGTACAAAATACGTACCGAATATGTAGAGCAGAAAGTACATAGTATATATATATATATATATATATATATATATAACATGGGATAAGTGAGCCAGGGAAGGCTGCTTCACTCACAAGTCATAATACATAAATGGCATAATGCCGATAAGTGAGCCAGGGAAGACCACTACACTCACGTGAGCCAGGGAAGATCGCTATGCTCACAAGCCGTAATGCCATCATGGGATAAGTAAGCCAGGGAAGACCGCTGCACTCACGGGTCATAATACTAACATGGGATAAGTGAGCCAGGGAAGACCACTACACTCACGTGAGCCAGGGAAGATCGCTATGCTCACAAGCCGTAATGCCATCATGGGATAAGTAAGCCAGGGAAGACCGCTGCACTCACAAGTCATAATACACATGATAACAACCGGCCCAGAAACTGGTGAACGGTATCATAATAGGCACGAGCAGAGTCATGAGAATCATATGCAGTAAAAATTCATTATCATAAGTTCCAAACATAAGCAAAATATTCATACGCAAGGATCAAGCCATACCTGAGATCGAAACAGTAGTTATTATACCCAATCAAAATCTTACACACTTCTACGGGACATTTCAAAACAGATTCCAAAGCAATTCAAGTTTTCTATCAAAGACTACGGGGTATTTGTACTTTTAAAACTATTAGAGAATAAATTCTTTTAAACTTAGCAAGTTATACATATTCTTAGGATTTACAAATTTCAAAGACATATAACATGAATTCGGACATGGCATTTAAACCCAACAATACAGACAACTCTATCGCTACTATTCAAACTCCCACTTTCCACTTTCATGCAGATTCCATAGGCAACAAGGCAAACAAACCATGATTTCTAAGACTTGTATCAGTAAAGTAACATCAAAATAATATTTACTCTAAATTCTATCAAAGTTATCAGAATCTCATCATAGTGTATCGCGGGACCCACGGTCGATGGAATCCGAACTAGCCTGACTTAGGAGGAACTTACTTGGTCTAGATCTTACAAACTACTATGGAATGTTTCAAAATAGTCTTTAAAGCAATTCAAAAAAAAACTTTGATATAGTTTCCCATAAAGAGATCAGACTAAAGTAGAGAATATTAAATTTAAATAAATGGACAAAGAAGAGCGTTTAGCTACTTGACAAAATTTAGCTAAGGAAACAAGACCATGTGAAAATATCACCCATAAATCCCAAAAGAAAGCCATAGTTATTGACAATGAGATAAATTGGAAAGCCTTGGAGTAAAAGAATGGTCATTTCTACACAGAAGTAAGCTACTATTGGCATCCTTAACAAATGATAACAAAGTTTAAGTAAGGAAAGAATAATAGATTAGTCATTAGATCACTAGATTATGTAGTTTGGCTTCTCTTAGAACACCAGAAAGAGGCTGAGCGTCAGAGCCTAAGTCCTGACCTATGTTAAAATGAGATTAAGGCACAACATATATCCATTTAAAAGCAACATAGCATCATAGACTTGATAGAAGTTAGTTCTTAATAGAAAATATAAAAATCGAGAATAGGGACATGTTTTCCAACACTTTCCAATACTTTCAGCATAATAAAGACAAATATGTTATCATTTCTGACTAAGGAACTCATATTCTAGGAAAAAATTCAGCAGAGACAGAGGCAAGTGACCTCATTAACATGCTGGGTAGGTCATGTTCGCCAGAAAACAAACTACCAACATCTTAAAGAAACAGAACTATCCTCAGAGTGAACTGTAACAGGGTAAAGATTGAACATTGCAGTATGTATTCGAGAAACAAAATCATTTCGACATTAGTTTTGATTCTTAACAACTTGTCAGTGAATAAGGAAGACAACAACGACTCTCGCAACCCATGTACAATACCATATGTGTATATTTCTTGATCAAAACTTGACAGGGGCATCCCAAACTAGACTGCCAACAACCAAGCCCCATATTAAGATCGATAGACTATTTATCAAATGAAAATTACAACCAGAAGAGAGTTAAAACCAGAACGACAATCACAGTCCACAACCTTGACTAGTTTCCATGATAATACCAAGAAACGAACATAAGACATATTTAAGTCCGAATTGCAAGGCAAGAGGAATCCTTCGAAGTTCATAACATTATCTACGTTAACTACGTCATACCAAAAATAGAATAGCTTTACATAGCTCAATTTCTTCTTCAAACTAATCCCAACGCCAAGCTAATCGAACTTACTCTTTCGGGGCGTCTAACGTCTGGAGTTTGTTGGTCCACTGTGACGTTAAAAATTCTCCAAAGAAACTTAGAAGGAAGAATACTGAAAAGGCAACAAAGTGTATACACACAAGTTACCAAACCAACAATCCTTTACCTTATTCTTCCATGAACAGTGTTGGACATACGTAACAGAGTGTACATGAATTAAAAAGGCAGGATGTACCTCTTAGCACTACTCACATCTCTTAAGCTATGAACAAAAATATAAACCTTTCAAACTGATGGGTTGTTACTGCACTATAGTTCTTCAGTTTGCACAAAATCATAAATGGCCCTTCAAACAATTAAACATCAATGCAAAGAAAACATGCTTTAAAAATACATATCTTTCTTAATACTTATCTATGTTAGGTCAAAAATTCAGGAAATAAGAGTCAAAAGTTATTCCATCAGACCCAACCACTCAATAAATATCTCTATATTCATCAACAGCATAAAGAGCGTTGGTATAAAAATTATTTTGTTAAAACATAGTCAAAAGAAACAACACAAATAGACATAAGAAAAGACATTTCCAACATAAATAAAATATACCTATGTTCTCCTCAACCTACATAAAGCATCAACTCAAAGCTGTAAATAATACACAAGCAAGTCGCAACAATATAGTAAATGAAAATAATTTTGCAGTCATAAACAACAAATATTAATACATACAAATTAAAGGGATTAATATTAGCAGCTGATTAATTGATATTGCTTTCAAAACATACATTCATACATGTATAGAGCGTTTGCATTTTACCAATGAAAAAATTAGTACCCATTACTAAAGGCTTCAAAATATTACTACCAAATTTCACTTCACACATTGACAGACCTAACTCAAAACATATATCAAAATTCTCAAAGAAAATCAGTTACAAAAGTAGAATTTGACTCATAAAATTAAAAGCCATTCTTTCAACCACTTGTCATACAAAGTTCTCAAACCTTCACAACTTAAAATACAAGCTACTTTTCAAAATTTTCTTTCAATTTAACCCACACCAACATACATACAACCTTTAATTTACATAAAACAAAGCTAGAAATCAACATACCTTTCACACCCCTTTAATGAATTCAAATCGCCAACGTCATAAAACAAAGTGTTTTCTTGGCCAACCAACGCCTTCACGCTACTTAGGGGACCTAATATACTAGGCTTGTAGCGTCAAAATAATTTAAAGATCGAAAAATGCAAATTGTTGCCAAGCTACTGTAGCAACCCGAGGCTACAACAGTTGAGAGTATATATGTTTTTGTTCTTGAAGTTTTGTCTAAGTGAGAAAATGTAATCTCCTTTGTAAGAAGCAAGGGATAAGATGTATATATTCAATTCTCTTGGCCCCACCCCCCACACATGGCCCAATAAGAAAACAAAACACTTGGGGTGGGGCATCACCAAATTCTTCTTTAAGAATTCAAGTCTAGGAAACTGCACTTTGGTCCCTAAACCCTTCCGATGTGGACTAATTAAGGACATAGAAGGATTCAATTTTTTTTGACATACGAATCTTAACAATCCACATTTTCATCCGTTTGAGTCCCCAAAGTTTCCCAAAAATGCAACATTAGTCTCTAATTATCGTAATAACTCCAATACACCATAATACGAGTTCTAACAACTCCGCTGGCTGCTGGTGCTGTCGTTCTGACACTGAATGCCTTGTCACTAGTAATGATAATTTCTCACCCTATCACTTTAAAAGAATAAAGGTAAAATGAGGATAACTAAAGAGAAAAAAATTGTAAAAATGGTTATGTTACGTATGATAAGGATGCAAAGAGATATGAGCTATTTCATGGATAGGAGAAAGGATAGCTAATTAGCACATATTTATCCAAGGAACACATTCTATAGGCACTTCTCTAAAAAAGAAAAATCACTTTAGTGGTACTTGTGATGAAAGGAATCCAATTAGGTAATCTTGTGTATCTAGAAACTAGCACTTTTCCTTTTTGCAGTTCTTAAGGATATCGAGTCATGAAATTTATAAACAATGTTGCTACCTTAGATGGATTAATAATTTTAACATGCAGGATGATCATATAATCTTCTTCCAAAGTATCAGTCTGCTGGGTTGCTATCTATTCACATTTGATGTTGGTGCCTTCATTTGCATGTGAAAGTACAATGTGATATTGAGGGTGGTTGTGGTATGTGTTGCACTAGCTTGGAGCTCTTAGGCGGTAGACCCCTTCATGAATTCAACTGTTAATCCCAGGAGGAAAGCTCTTGTTTTGTATCCTGTAGTACTCATGTATGTTCTTGTTGGATTTCTCATTATTGCCATTGATAGATGTAAGTTGTGCCTACTATATGAATGAAAGATGTGGAAGCCGATAAAAGTACATTGAAGTAGGGATATAACTTGGTAGAGATTTTGATTATCTCACGAGATTTTGTTGATAATTTTGGTTCTTCCTCTGATATCCTACATTTTGTACTACTGTTTGAAAGATATTATATGCAGGTAGTTGTCTAGTGTTATCTTGTAAGAATGAAATACTGTTCACTGTAAAAGAGATCTATTAATGGTATGCCTCAGTTAAGAGATGAATTATGTGTTATTTTATTTCATCATGTTAATGCCTCAGAGCATATGACCATATACTTGTGCCATTACTCGTTAGTGCAGCATGTCAAATCAAGTAAATGATTAATGACTACAAGGGAGAATACGTAGCAAAATGTGCTCAAGTAACTATTCACTATTCAATGCATGACAAGATTATATAAATTTCTAAATTTTAAAAATTAAGGTGAAGTATTTGAATTTCGCACTCAATTTTTGAATTATCACTCAATCTTTTTTAATTGTTGAACGAGTTGTCTCAATATGATGTTCCCACAATATATGAGTTATTTAAATGAGGGTGATTGATTATATGTCAAGTAAAATTATATTATCTCCAATGAAAATTTATGATATGAGAGCTGTCATTTTAAATTCTTGTTAATTGATCTTCCCAACAAGTTGTCTTTTCCTAGCTTAACTTGAAGTACACGTGAGTTCTAAGGTTAGCTAATCCCTTCGAAACATTCATGAGCAGAAGTGCTAGAAGTTAAACCCAAATTTGACTACAAACATTAAGCTTTGCTATAAGATTGTGCGGACTCCACTAGTTGTCTGCATAAGTCTCTTCATATTCCATGGCACTTTCTCTCCCATGTATACAATAAATTTAATTTTCTTTTCATAACCGTTCCCCTATTTCCTCTCCATTAATCCCTCTCCAACAGTCATTCAAGGACTCCGCCATCTTAACAAGTAAGTGATTTCAAATTACTTTTTTTCAAAATCCCTCTGGGAAACATAGTTAATTTCATAAATTTTTTGAGGAATTTTGATTTTTTGCTAAAAAAGTTTAAATTTTTCCTTTTTTATTATGCAAAACCCATCTACAGTTGTTGTCATCAATACAAAATTATGGTCGAAAAATCATCATCCAAAAGGATAATAAGAGGTATACATTTTGCATGATAAAAAAATGGAAGATTCATCGTCCTTTTTCGTGGGTATAACTCAAGATATTGAGATTATTGCAGGGTCTTTGCAAAAGTAAGGGCTATTAAAGAGGGAGCATCCAATGTCACCATTAATGAATTAATTTCTGAGCTAAGGAGTTACAAAAAGAAGAGAAAAACTGTTGAAATCGATTCAACCAGTAGCAAATCAAAACAAGATGATGGGTCCGACTTTTACAAACTCGACGAAAATTATAGTGAGAAAAATGAGGTATTATTTTATACATAATGAGACCGTATCTTTCATCAAATCACTATAAGTATAAGTTGTGTAAATATAAATGTGTGTATGTGTATATTTCTCCAAATGTATATTTTGTTAGATGTATTTTTTATACATATTTTTATATATAAGTTATAGGAACTTTAATTACTGATGTTTATTTTACACCAGTGAGATATATACATATTTGTTTTTGTATACATGCATTCTTTAAAGTTGGCATTAATATAAAGTTATTATATATATATATATATATATATATATATATACATGTATTTGGTATACAAATACATACATATGAGAATATATAATCATACATACAAGCTGAATTTGTATAATTATACAACAAAATATATTCATTGCATTTTGTTGTAGATACACTCTATCCAATGTACTTTTTTTTAATGCAATCCTACACACATGTTTATATATAAGTTCCAGGGTATATAATATAATTACTGCTAGTGTATACACCTTTTGTTTGTCATGCACGCATTATACAAAATTTTCATTTTTATACAAATTCAGCATACATACATACATACATACATACATACATACATACATATATATATATATATACATATATATATATACAAATTATATACATATAAGTTTGTATAATCATACACATATGCTAAAATTGTATATATATTCAACAAAATATATCCATTATATTTTTTCTGTACTTAAATACATTTTTGTATTTTATAGGTATACAAAAATCATATTCATATTTATATGATTCTGTATTTTTTGTGTAACAACTGGGATAATTAGCCTCTTCACATGCTTTAGATTATTTATACATACGGAAAGCGAATTTTATTCTATATGGGACCCCCACTGTCACTCAGCATATGCAATGCTACACAAATATTAATGGAATGAATGATTTGTCTAAAATATTATCTGAAAGTCAGATGAGTCGATTTTGAAAAACTATTACATGCTTTTCCATCTATTTTCCATGAATAGATATAATGTCCAAGCACAACTTTTCAAGTGTTTTATATTGTTGGAGGTGCAAGGCAGTTTCAATGATGCCTTTATTATACATGTAAATGGGTTCACACTACGATTCGCTCGTAGAGAGTTTGCTACTATATCTAGTCTCAAGTGTTGTAAAGATATGTCAGATTTTGTGTTTAATACCCAAGAGCCAAATATAATATTAAGTCAGTACTTTGGTGTCAAAAGCTCCATTACTAAGCAACAACTAGTTGACAGTTTCAATAACAAGTTTTCGGTGACAATGACGGTGATGCAGTGAAGTTTGTTACTTTGTATTATATACACAACTTCATTATGTCGAAAGAGCCAACAACTATAATAAGATACAAGAAAGATTTTGATATTGTTGATTCTGGTAGACACGTAGACTATCCGTGGGGAAACAAAGCTTTTGAAGAGCTTACAAAGAATTTGCATTCCATGATCACACAACTGGAAAGTACTACAGAATTCATAGTTTCCCATTAGCCATGCAAATCTGGATGTATGAGTGTTGTTCCAACCTCAACCGTAAAATTACTGTGAAGGTTCTGATAAGATTTTCAGGTTCTTCAACTGGGAGACCATAATTGACCATCCTCGACGCGACTTCATAATGAATGCCATGTTCCAAGGCACTCGTAAAAAGATACAATTTTTCAATCACAATGAATGAATTTTATTATATATTATACAAATAATTAGGAATAGTGTAACTACATTATTATACAAAAAATTTAAAAATAAAGATATCTACACCGTTATACGTAACAACATTAATGCACATCATGAAACTACCTCCTCAAATAAACTTGTTAATAGAAGGACAAAAGAAACAAAAAAATAATTAAATAAATAAAATTTCAAGATTGTAAATAGAGTCTCTTGTATAGACTGTACATATATGATTGCATTTGATCTCTTAGATTTGAATTGGAACCTATTTGCAATTGCATACTGTTTCATAACAGCCTTTACGGTAGCTTTGTCTTTATATACCTAGTCTACTTCCACAAACTTATGTGTCGGATCTAATATGACTCCCGTCCATTCCCCAGATGCTAAAATATGAATAGATTGTACTAACTCATCAATTTCCCATTGATGTATTTCAAAGTCATCTAATTCAAACATTTGGTTTCCTCCAAGCATTGAAACAAACTGCTCATTAGATCTTTCACCGACATTAAGATTTTCTATGTCCTCCTCAAAAATACTTGCACATATTGGATACCTATTAAAATTATTTGTAGATTTCTTCAACATAACGTAAATCCTAACACTCATATCACTCTGTATCACCATTGACATATTGCTTTGTTCAATTTTATACTCGATTACGAACTCTTTCCTAGTAAGATCAACATCTAGTTGTTGCAATTAATGTATAAAATTTTATATATGTTGAGTTTTCTTTTAAAAACAACACCTTCCAAAACATAGTCAACGTAGTAATTTTCATCTTCCCACCATCGATAATGCATTACAATAATAGCGAGTGAAGCAATTGTTGCATACAACACATTTTATACACTATGAAAAAATATATACAAATAAAACACAAAAATCATGTACCTAAACCAACTAGCTCCTGATATACTCATATATACATATCACAATTATGTTGATTTTACTTTCTCATACAAATTATACAATTATACTAGCCTATTAAATAAGATATATAATATATACAACTACATCACATAATCTAGATATACAATAGTTGTATATTCAGACCCAAGTAGTCATATTATAAATAATGAAAAAATTATACAAATACATACTTATTTTACCAAAATCTTCAATATTCCCTACCATTTAAAATTTTTTACAAAAATTTCATATTTTTACATTCTCTCTCCAAATGTATGATATCTACACTAAACTTTTTCGCTCAATTTTTTTTTTCTATCCTATTATTACGCCTATTTTCAGTCTACATCTAATCAATATCAATCACTGATGAATTACTCATTCGTTCCATAATTAACTCTAATTCCAAAATTAAGCCCGAAGACACTTCTTGAAAAACGAAGAGACTGCCTCTCTTCTTCTTTGTTCGAACAAGTTAATCTTTCAAAATAATTTCTTTGTATTAGTTAACCCATATTTATGAATTCTCCACCAACATTTAGTCTTGGTATTACCCACACACCCATTGATAGTGACAATATTCATCAACTCGAAGTAGACCCAACAGGTGAAGTTGCAAATCGTGTATGTGATTTCGTTGAAGAGGATTCTTCTAAAGAGATAAAGGTGATCAAGAATATAGGATCAGTTCCAAATGTACAAATCAAAAATCATGATTTGTGTCTCAATACTAGTTTTTCAATGTAATTCTGTATAGATTAATACCTACACTGTCAAGTATTAACATACATTAATGTCAAATATTTTGATATGTAATTAAAGTATGTAAAATATAGAGCATGTTTGATACTGGATTTTCAATGTAATTCTGTGGTAAATTGATGTCTATACTGTCACGCATCAACTAACATTAATGTGAAATAGTTTGATTTAATGATAGGTATCTAATTTATCAAGTATCATAACTACTTTATACATATCTAAATGTTAGTTTTAATACTAAACTTAGGTATTTAAAACAAGAATGTCACGACCCCAGCCTACGACTTAGATGTGACACGGCGCATGGAAAATTCGAAGGGGACCCCAAGCAAGCCTCTTAACATATCATTACACATCCTTAGTAGCGAAAGCAATTAAATAACAATAACAAAGTAGAAATAAGGAAACATGAGACTAAGGAACATCTTTCATAGCATGAAACATCATAGAGTAAAAGCAGTCAAGGCTCATAGCATCAATATATATCATGTCCAACAGCACCTCTAAACATAGAACTTAGCAGGATGCCAAGACAAGCAACCAGACTCACTCTCATAGTCAAGCATACAATAAAAGGAAAGTGAGTCTTTATACATAGCATGAGATCAAAATACTGTCCCCGAAGTTGAGGACTCACCACTTACTTTGTAGAGAAATCGTACTAGCCACGTGGAGGAGGGGGATGATCAAGTGGGGCTTCGGTTCCTACACAGTAACATCATGTAAGTATAAAGTATGCATTAGTATGTTTGAATGTACTAAGTATGTAGGATCTAATGCAACAATAGATAGGCAACATAGTCAAAATGCATAATTAGGCAATAGATGAGCAAAGGATAATATGGCGTGCATAAATGATACTTGAAATAAACATGCTTATTGTCACGACCCAACCTACGGGCCATGACTGGTACCCGATAGGGTATCCAGACGACATTATCAACCCAAACCCAGATTAAAGCCATCTTATATTTTACAGAAATTTCGACAGAGTTTCCTCTGTTTTGTTTACTAGCCATCTCAAATAGAAAGACTGCAGTGAACCAACAGAGAAGTCACAAACATAGACAGATATATATGTGGGCCGACAAGGTCACCGCTGCGGTCCTGCCACCTAATAAACACAACATATATACAGAATAACCAAACTGACTGATATGTTTTCCAAACTCAACATACGTATCATAATATACATACTGACCGACTCAACCCATACTCACAAGAGTCCACAGACCTCTATACAGACACACTGACAGATAAGACGGGACAGGGCCCCGTCGTACCCAAAATGAAAATA
>DF368222.1:4303-33783 GCA_000787875.1 Solanum virginianum
ATGGATAACTTGGGAATTATGTTCCCCATGGTTCGTCGACTTGATTACCCTAGATAACATAACTATAATTGGTGATTTGCATACAGGACGGTAACACATCTTTAACCATCATATTACAACCTTACGGGTACTACACTCATTGAAAGCATACTATGCAAATGACCAAATCACCCCAAGACCTCCAACCCATCAAACCAAATTCAACTAAGATCACAAGACAAGACTCTATCCAATAAGAACATGGAGTAACCCTTATAAGACTTTCTAGCACCAATAGACTCACATAACCAAATCTTTCTAGCAACAAAAGGAATAACGAAAGAAATAGAGACTCCTGTAAACTATCAAAGCATGCACAACCGAAATCAAGAGAACCCTTAACATACCGGTAGCATCATTGAGCACCTCATCCCCTCCTTGCCTCCTTTGAAGAGCATAGAACCGATTACGTCTTGGAGCACCCCCTCTTGATCAACACCACATTTGCCCTTGTTGCGCCTAAGAGGACAATCTATTACCACAATCATAATAAGCATTGGTCTTCTTCAAGCATGGGCCATCATGGCATCTACCATATTTTGGGCACCTAGCATAAAGTACCACACCACCACGACTTTTTGGACTTTGGAACTTTCCTTCACCACAGGCCCTCTTGGCCTCTTTACCCCTTCTCTTTCTTATCTTTTCCTCCTCCAATTATTCAGCATAGGTCATTAAGCAGGACAAATCCATGTCTCTGATTCCTGGAACTTTGCCTCCAATAATTTGAATTGGACCCTTGGGGGTTGTTCCAAAAACTTGCCGCTTGGTTGCTTACAAAACATGCATCCTCATCAAAGAATGGATCATCATAGTAGGAGCCTTCGATGGTTGGTGAGTGATACCTTGATGCTTGCTTGATTTTGCTTTAAAACCAAGTCCAGCACCAAGTAACTCTTGACACATCTCTGTAACACATCATGCAAATGTAAAAGGCATTCTTCAAAAGACTGGCCAACGACACTAAAGTCATCCATGAACACTTTAGTAGTACTTTACTTGTGAGAAGTTGAGCAAGTTGCTCTATGATCTCTTCATTTACCTTTGCTTGCTCACTATTGGTATTAACCACACAAGAAGGTTTCATCACATCCCGATCTCGTTGACCCCATGCTCTAATTGTATTGACCACTTGCTCCATCCTTGCAGCTATCAATGCAAAAGGTTGGCCTAAGAACATGCCTCCCATGATTGTGTCGGCGCAAGCTTGACTATTCTCATCAAGTGCTCGATAGAAAATCTCAACCAAAGCATCATCCACAATCTTGTGATCAGGGACCATCAAGCATTTAGTAAACCTCTCCTATGTTGTGCTAATTGAATCACCTGGCAATTGCTCAAAGTTGTTGATTTGGTCCTTGAGCTTCAACTTCTTAGATCTTGGGAAGTATCTTTCAAGGAATGCTCTCTGAAGTTCAACCCATCTTCTGATCGTACCAGGAGGAAGCTCAGACAACCATATAGCTGCATTGCCAATCAATGATAGTGGAAACTCTCTTAAACCAACCACTTTAAGAGAAAGTTATGTGTCCCCATGATACTTTTGCAAACAAACACCATATTTTGAAGATGACGATAAGGATCCTCCGAAGGTAGCCCGGTGAATAGACCACGATTTTAGAGCATTTGGAGCAATCCACTCAATATCGTGAACTTAGTATATATCGGTAGAGGAGGCAGTACTATAGCACTGGTAAAATCCATAGCCACAGGGTTCAATTGATATTGATTCCAACCATAAGCATTTCCATTGAAGTCCCTGAGTTGTGGCATGCTACCCCTTTGTTGTGGATTGTCCTCTCTTTCCATATCCTCGTTCATATGCATATCCTTCTCAACCTCAATATCCTCATTCACTTGAGTCATTCTTATTGCCAGTCGATGGATCTCCAAATTGAGTAGAGCTAAGGGATTGTCTTGGCTCCTCGTGTTGGGCATACAACCTAGTATACCTTGTAAGTAAAATCAAACAACAAAAAAAAAGTAAAGTACAAGAGACTCTAGAAATCAACGCTAGTATTAACTAATAGTGAAATCAAATCAAAACCTAGTTGTATTCCCCAGCATTGGCGCCATAATTTCTGATGATGTTCACGCTCCAATAAGAAAGTGATCGTTGTCAGCAATTAACCAAACCAAGGTTAGGATCGAATCCACAAGGAATATATTTCACCACTAATCATTTCTAGCATTTATGACTACAATCTCTAAATGGGAGCGGGGGCTTTGTATTCCAAATGCAAAATAAAACTACCACTAACTATAATGCGAGGAAACACTCAGTTTTAGGGATAACTTGGGAATTATGTTCCCCATGGTTCGTCGACTTGATTACCCTAGATAACATAACTATAATTGGTGATTTGCATACAGGACGGTAACACATCTTTAACCATCATATTACAACCTTACGGGTACTACACTCATTGAAAGCATACTATGCAAATGACCAAATCACCCCAAGACCTCCAACCCATCAAACCAAATTCAACTAAGATCACAAGACAAGACTCTATCCAATAAGAACATGGAGTAACCCTTATAAGACTTTCTAGCACCAATAGACTCACATAACCAAATCTTTCTAGCAACAAAAGGAATAACGAAAGAAATAGAGACTCCTGTAAACTATCAAAGCATGCACAACCGAAATCAAGAGAACCCTTAACATACCGGTAGCATCATTGAGCACCTCATCCCCTCCTTGCCTCCTTTGAAGAGCATAGAACCGATTACGTCTTGGAGCACCCCCTCTTGATCAACACCACATTTGCCCTTGTTGCGCCTAAGAGGACAATCTATTACCACAATCATAATAAGCATTGGTTTCTTCAAGCATGGGCCATCATGGCATCTACCATATTTTGGGCACCTAGCATAAAGTACCACACCACCACGACTTTTTGGACTTTGGAACTTTCCTTCACCACAGGCCCTCTTGGCCTCTTTACCCCTTCTCTTTCTTATCTTTTCCTCCTCCAATTATTCAGCATAGGTCATTAAGCAGGACAAATCCATGTCTCTGATCAACATAGTGGACCGGCACTCTTCATTCAGGAAATCGGATACACCCATCACAAACTTGTTCATTCTAGACCTTGGGTTGGCAACCAAGTGTGGAGCATATTTAAAAAGTTGGTTGAACTTGAGGGGATACTCCCTCATGCTCATTGACCTTTGTTTCAAATTCATGAAATCCATCATCTTAGCCTTCCTAAGCTCAAGAAGGAAGAACCGGTTAAGAAAGGCCACCTTAAACTCCTCCCAAAGCACCACACTATTGTTCCCCTTCTCCTCCTTTCATTGAGTAAACCATATTTATGCCATCCCCTAGAGTTTGTAAGCTGCCAACTCTGTCTTCTCATCCGATCTCACACCCATGATAGCTAACACTTTATAAACCTCATCAATGAACTCTTGAGGGTCCCCATCCGTTTTAGAATAATAGAATACCAGTGGGTTCATGCTCATGAAGTCTCTCACTCTAGATCTCATGGTAGGAGCATGAGGGTCTTGGGCCCCTTGATTGATTTAGTTGGTCACTTCTTGCACTAGCATAGTAAGAGTATCAAAGAATCCTTCATGAACCATTCCTCTATCTTGAGAAGCAGGAGGAGTTGGTTGCTCCTCGAGTACATGGGGCTCTTCTTTTGCATGTGTTAGGCATGATCTTGCATATCAAAGAATAATCATTAGGGGGAATAACCTTACCTCAACTCTATAGCATGACATTGACAATGAAGAAAGGAAATATTTTTTAAAATGTCTCATAGCCTCTTGCTCATAGTTATGATACACGACACAATCATGAACAAGACTCTAATCAGCACGATGTATTGAACACCAAGAACCTAACAACCTAGTGCTCTGATACCATCTTTATCATGACCCGTGCCTATGGCCTAGTCGTGACCGTTGAATGGTGAACTTGAAGGAACCCCAAACAAGCCTCTTAGCATATCATTACACATCCTTGGTCGCGAAAGCAATTAAATAGCATTTTAAGAATAGAAATAAGGAAAAAGGGACTAAGAAAGAACTTTTATAATATAAAAAAATCAAGAGACAAGAGAGTCAAGGCTCATAGCATAATTACACATCCTGTCCAACAACATCTCTACCACATAGATACTTAGCAGGGGCCAAGACAAGAAATGGGACTCACCCTCATAACCAAAGCATACATCAAAGGAAGAGAGAGTCTCAATACATAGCATAAGATCATAAACATTTTCCTTGGAATGGAGGACTCACCAATTACTTGAATAGATACCACTAGCCACGTGGAGGAGGATGATGACCAAATGGATCTCCGGTTCCAACATGGTAACATTATGTAGCCATAAAGTATGCATTAATACGTTTGAATGTACTAAGTATGTAGGATGTAATGCAATAAGAGATAGGCAACATAATCGAAATGCATAATCATGGTTAATAGATAGCATAATAACATTATGATATGTATGAATGGTGCTTGAAGTAAAATCATGCTTATATAAAACATATTACATATATAATAAGAGACCATCATCATCGACCAAGCATACTAATACTCAGAATCCAAGGCTTAGCACCCCCTTGTAGGGTGATCAAGGTATATACCCCTCAATCGGTAGATGGAAATCACACCCTCCATCATAGTGGTCAAGGTATCAACCCCTCAATGTGGTTAATGAACTTCACACCCTCCATCATAGTGGTTAAGGATTCAACCCCTTAATATGGTTAATGGACTTCACACCCTCTATTATAGTGGCCAAGGTACCAACACCTCAACACGGTTAATGGAATTCACACCCTCCGTCATAGTGGTCAAGGTACCAACGCCTCAACATGGTTAATGGAATTCACACCCTCCATCATAGTGGTCCAGGTACCAACCCCTCAACATGGTTAATGTACTTCACACCCTCCATCATAGTGGTCAAGGCAAGTACCCCCTCAACAAGGTATGGTCAACATGCAACCCTAGGGATACTTTTCAATAAATAATCATAATATTACATCACTTTCATCATCATACAGTCACTTAGCTCATATGCCATGTATAGGGCCTTCAACAACTCAAGAATCAATAACCGAACATTTTATCAATCACTTGGCGAGTGTACAATGCTAGTGTAAACCATGTAATTCAAGAGTAAAATCATGCAGTAAAACTCAATGTAAAACCACCCATCAATACTTGGTAACACCGTCAAACAATATACATCAAAACCCATTATCAAATCTCACAATAGGTTTTAGATTCATAGCTCAAAACATGCTAAAACAGTCATAATTTCATGAAACCCCAACATAGTGTGGAGTAAAATTCATAATAAGTAACACCCATAAGTAAATCAACTTAGAATCATGCAATTTAGGTAAAAAGGAAGCTTGGGCACCATAGCTAAAAGGACCGAATGGTTGAATCTCACATACCTTAGGTTTGGAGAATTCCTTGATGAAAATCTGTATGGAGACTTGAAGCTTGGATGAATTTCTTAGGATTCGGAAGAGATTTGGACACTTGAGTTTTTAGAGAAATATTAGTCTAAGGGTTTGAGAGAGTATTGGGGAATGTCTTGAATGCTATGAAGGTGAAATATGGCTAAGTATAGGTATTTTCACGTATGATGAGGCTTAGGCCCAAGACCCAAAAGACTTGGACCGTGTAACAAAAATTGGCAGAACAAAATAGCTGCTCTGCGCCCCTAGCGTGTCGCACCTGGGGCGCGCTTGCCACTGCTTTTAGCTCACTTTGGATTTATGAATTTGATACGGTTGCTTTAAAATCAGGGTTAGACCCATTTTCCACTCAACTTGACCCCCTGATCAAGAATATGAAGTTGACATTTTTATATTATGCACGAATTTTGAGATATATAGACATTACGATTCCAGGCGCTTTCAAGGCACAATTTCAGACACTTTTTGGGGTCGTTTCAATTATCTGATATGATGTACAAAGGAACCCCACGTAACCTCACCAAGTCATGAATGTACAACCTAGCATAATCTTCAGCCCCATATGTGGTCTTAACTTATAAAAAGTAGGCCTATTTCGTCATCCTATCAGCCACAACCCAAATGGAATCAAAACTCTTTCTAGTCTTAGGTGACCCAACCACAAAATCCATATTAATCTCTTAGCACTTCCAAGTAGGAATCTCTACTTCTTGTGCTAGGCCACCCAGCCTTTAGTGCTCGACTTTGACTTATTGGTAACTATGACAACCGGATAAAAATTTGGACCTCCCCACTAATGCACCTCTCTCAAATCTTTATACATCTTAGTAGAACCAAGTGAATAGAATAGGAAGAATCATGAGCCTCATCAAGAATATTTTCTCTCAAGCCCAATGTCCCTCTTCATACCTCCCCACTAATGCACCTCTCTCAAATCTTTATACATCTTAGTAGAACCAAGTGAATAGAATAGGAAGAATCATGAGCCTCATCAAGAATATTTTCTCTCAAGCCATCAACACAAGGCACACATAACCTACCATGGTATCTAAGGGTACCATCTCCCCCTTGGGAGAAAACCTCTACCTTACCACCCTTTACCAATGCCTTCAATTCCAACAAAGCGGGGTCAAGATCTTTCTTAGCTTTTACCTCCTCAACCAATGAAGATTTAAAACCATCAACAACAACAACAACACCATTATCAACCTCTTTCAATCTAAATCCCAATCTATCCAACCGATGGACCTTCCTGGCCACCCCTTTGCCACTATCATCAACATGAGCTAGGCTACCCACAGACACCCTACTCAAAGCATCTGCCACCACATTAGCCTTTTCGGGATGATAATGTGCACTCATGTCATAATCCTTAAGAAGTTCTAACCACCTTATTTATCTCAAGTTGAGATCTTTTTAAGTGAAGACATATTGGAGACTCTTATGATCAGTGAATCAACATGCACCCCATACAAATAGTGATGCCAAATTTTCAAAGCAAAGACCATGATGGCTAATTCAAAATCATGGGTAGGATAATTCTTTTCATGCACTTTGAGTTGTCTAGAAGTATAGGTTATCACCTTACCATTTTGCATCAACACACAACCCAAACCAACTCTAGAAGCATCACAATATACAACAAATCCTTCTATCCCTTCCAGTAGTGACAATATAGGAGCAGACACAAGCTTATCTTTCAATGCTAGGAAACTCTTTTCACACTCATCGGTCCACACAAATTTGGCATTCTTTTGAGTCAACTTGGTCATAGGAGAAGCAATAGAATAGAACCCATTAAAAAACCTCTGGTAGTAACCCGCTAAACCCAAGAAGCTCCTAATATCCGATGGGGTCAATGGTCTAGGCCAATTTCTAATCACATCCATCTTTTAGGATCCATCTTAATGCCATCCCCCAAACCACATGACCTAGAAAGGCAACCTCCTTTAACAAAAATTCACACTTCTCATACTTAGCATACAACCTCTATTCCCTCAATCTGTGTAGTACTACTCTCAAATGACTCTTATGCTCCTCCTCACTATGTGAATAGATCAAAATATCATCAATGAAGACCACAACAAATAAATCAAGGTAGGGTTTGAGGACCCTATTCATAAAATCCATGAAGATAGCCGGTGCATTGATCAACCCAAAGGACATCAGAACAAACTCATAATGCCCATAACTAGTCTGGAAGGCCGTATTAGCATATCACACTCCCTAACCTTCAGATCAATCTTAGAGAAGTGACTAGCCCCTTGCAATTGGTCAAACAAATCATCAATCCTTGGAAGAGGATACTTATTCTTTATCTTGACACTATTGAGGTGTCGGTAG
This sequence comes from Solanum virginianum, assembly GCA_000787875.1. Taxonomy (NCBI): domain Eukaryota; kingdom Viridiplantae; phylum Streptophyta; class Magnoliopsida; order Solanales; family Solanaceae; genus Solanum; species Solanum virginianum. The sequence continues at coordinate 12,140 of DF368222.1, forward strand.
TCAATACACATTCTAAGGGAATCATCCTTCTTCTTTGCAAACAACACCGGTGTACCCCAAGTTGATTGGCTAGTCCTAATGAAACCCTTCTCCAGTAAATCACTCGATTGCTACTTCAACTCCTTTAACTCCGCCGGGACTATGCAGTAAGGGGGAATAGAAATGGGTTATCGGGAAGGAGGTCTATACCAAAATCGATTTCCCTTTCGGGAAGAACACCAGGAAGGTCATTTGGAAAGACATCAAGGAACTCATTTAAAATTAGAACTGACTCTATAAGAAAGACCTTACCTTGGACTCCACATCCCTTACCCTTACAAGATGATAAAGACACCCCTTAGAGATTAACTTATGGGCTTTAATGCAAGAGATGAACCTACCCTCGATCACCACATCATGATGGTCCCACTTAAGAATGGGCTCATTTGGGAATTAGAATTTGACCCTACGGGTTCTACAATCAATAGAGGCATAGTATGCATGCAACCAATCCTTCCCAAGAATGATATCAAAATCCACCATACCTAATTCAACAAAATCACAAGGTAAGATTTTTTGCAAAATAAACATAGGACAATTTCTATAGACGCTTTTAGCAACCACCATTTCCAACTCAACAAGATCACACGGCAATATCTTATGCAAAATTTAAACAGGATAATTTATATACACCTTTCTAGTAACAATAGATACACCAGTAGGAGTAGACACCTCATAAGATTCACATAACAATTCGATCTCAACATGAAACTTTTTGGAAACAAAAGGGATAACAAAAGAAAGAGTGGCACCCGGATCAATCAACGCATATATATCAAAATTAAAGACTTTTAACATACCAACGACGACATCGGGAACCTCCTTAACCCCTTTCCTTCCTTGGAGTGAATAGAACTAATTGTGCCTTGGGGCACCATCTTATTGGCCACCTCTCCCCAAAGAAACTGCATTAACACCTTGTGGACGAACTTCGTTACCCTTGTTATGATTTTGAGGGCAATCAATCACCTTATACCCAACTTCCCCACAACCATAACAAACGTTAGTATCCCTCAAGCACGGGTCATTATGACCCCTACCACATTTTGGACACCTACCATTAGGAACCACACCCCTAATACCTTGGGCCCTTGGAAAGTCATTGCAACCCTCTTATTAAATGCATGAGAAGGCCTTTGTCCTTGATTGAACCGGCCACCACCCTTTTGACTTTAGAATTTTCCCTCAAAATGGGCCCTCTTGGCCTCATTACTCCTTCTCTTCCTCAATTTTTCCTCCTCCATTTGATCAGGATAGGTCATCAAATAGGAAAAATCCATGTGATAAGCATTCCTTACTCGCCAAATTGGATACACCCATCATGAACTTATTCATTCTAAACCTTGGGTCGGTAACTAAGTGAGAAGCATATTTAGAGAGTTGATTGAACTTGAGGGCATACTTCCTCACACTCATAGATCCTTGCTTCAAGTTCATGAACTCCACCAATTTGGATTTCCTAAGCTCAAGAGGGAAGAACCAATTAAGAAAAGCTACCTTGAACTCCTCCCAAAGCACCACATTATTGATTTCCTTCTCTCCTTCCATTGATTAAACCATATTTATGCTACCCCTTTGAGTTGGTAGGCCGCCAACTCTGCTTTCTCCTCTGATCTAATACTCACGATAGCCAATACCTTGTAGACCTCATCAATGAACTCTTAAGGGTCCTCATCTACCTTAGAACCATAGAATGTCGATGGGTTTATCCTTATGAAATATCTCACCCTAGATCCCAGGGTAGGAGCATGAGGGGCTTGGGCCCCTTGATTAATTTGATTGGCCACAACTTGTGCTAGCATAATAAGAGCATCCAAGAGCTCAATATGAGCCAGTTGTTCCTTGGGAGTGTAGGTTCATCTTCCTCTTGTGTTAGGCATGATCTAGCATAGCAAAGAATAATTGTTAGGGGGAAAAAACCTTAATTTAACTCTATAGCACAACTTAGAACATGAATAAGGGAAACATTTCCTAAAATGTCTCATAGCCTCTTCCTCATAGTTGTGGTGCACAACACAACCATGAACAAGACTCTAATCGATGTAGTATTTTAGATGCCGAGGACCATTAACAATCTAGTGCTATGGTACCAAGTTTGTCACAACCCAAGCCTAGGGCCTAGACGTGACACGATGCATGGGGAGCCCGAAAAGACCCCAAGCAAGCCTCTTAACATATCATTACAAATCCTTGGTCACAAAAGCAATAAAATAACAATAAGAGATAGTAAATAGGGATAAACTGGGCTATGGGACATCTTTCATATCATAAAGTATCAATATAGTCAAGAGAGCCAAGTTCATAGTATCATTACATAACTTGTCTAACAACACCTTTAAATATAAAACTTAGCGGGAGCCAAGAGAAGCCACTGGGCTCACCCTCATAGTCAAAGCATACCATAAAGAAGAGAGACCCTATATATGGCATTAATCAAGAGAAATATGTCCTCGAAGTTGAGGACTCACCAATTTCCTTTGAGAGATATCGTACTAGACAGAGGAGGAGGATGATCAAGTGGGGCTCTGGTTCCTACATGGTAATATCATGTAGGCATAGAGTATGTATTAATATGTTTGAATGTATTAAGTATGTAGGATGCAATGCAACAAGAGATAAGCAACATAATCAAAATGCATATCCATAGGCGATGAGTAGCATATAACAATATGGCATGCATGGAAGATGCTTGAAGTGAATCATGCTTACATAGAACATTATACATGTGTAAGGAGAGACCATTATTAGTGAATATCCAAGGTCTACCACCTCCTTGGAGAGGCGAATGAGGTACAACCCCCTCAATATGGTTGATGAGGTACAAACCCCTCAACATGGTCGATGAGGTACAAATCCCTCAACATGGTTAGAAAGTACAAATCCCTTGACCTGGTTGCATGGGCCTACCGCCTTCCGAGCGAGGCGATTGAGGTACAAACCCCTCAATATGGTTACCCGAGCCTACAACCTCCCAAGTGAGGCTTGGTCAATTCCCAACACTATAGAGATATTATCATATATATACATTTCTTTCATCATCATATAGTCATTCTACTCATAAGACATGCATTGGGCCTTCAATTCCTCAAGAAATCATAATCAGACATTTTATCAAACACTTAGTAGGTGTGTAGTTCTAGTGTAAAACCATGCAATTCAAGAGTTGAATCATGTTATAAAATTCAGTGTAAAACCATCAATAGATACTTGATAACACCCTCAAACAATATACATCAAAATCCTTCATCAAATCTCACAATAAATTTTATATTCATTGCTCAAAACATACTAAAACAATCATAATTCCATGAAATCCCAACATAGTGTGCAGTGAAATTCATAATAAGTAAGATCCATGAATAAATCAACTTTAAATCATAAAATTTAGGTAAAAAGGAAGCTCGGAAACCATAGGTGAAAGGACCCAATGGTTGAAACCCATATACCTTAGCTTTATAGAATTCTTGATAAAGATTGAAAATGGAGACTTGAAGATTGAGTAAAATCCTTAAGATCCGGATGAGTTTTGGGACTTGAAATTTGGGGTGAAATATTTGTATAAGTATTATGGGTGGAAGGACCAATTGGTTGAAACACACATACCTTAGCTTTGGAGAATTCTTGATGAAGACTGGAAATGGAAACTTGAAGCTTGAATGAAATCCTTACGATAATACCTTGGTTTTGGGGAAATTCTTAAAGAAGATTTGAATGGAGACTTGAAGCTTGAGTAAAATCCTTAATATCCGAAAGAGATTTGGACACTTGAATTTTGAGATGAAATATTGTCTAAGTGTTTGAGTGAGTATTTGGGAATGTCCTAAATGATATCTAGGTAAAATATGGTTAAGTATAGGTATTTTCATGCATGGGAAGGCTTAGGCCCAAGACTCAAAGGCCTTGGACAATACAGGAAATCTGGCACATTTTAACACTGTGGCACGCCCTTGGCGAGTCGCGCTAGGGGCACGAATGGTCACTTGAAATCGCATTTTTGCATTTTCGAATTTTGATACGATTGCTCTTAAATTAGGTTTAGACCCTTTTCCCACTCAATTTTTCCCCCTAAACATGAATAAGAAGTCAGATTTTTGATATCATGCACGAATTTTGATATATATGAAAATTATGATTTCGGGCACTTTTTGGGGTTGTTTCAATTTTGCTTACTTTAAATATGGGTTTGGAATATTATTAGTTATTAAATTCAGTTGAAGTAAGGCTATGCTTTATTATTGATTTTAAGTTGATTTAAGCCCTAATATATTGAATTACATTATTATTATGAAGATTTGATCATGCATTGTCCCTTTAAAGTTTGATTTAATCATGGTTAATCAACATTGTGATTTGAATTTGGATTTTTACTTATTGATTTACTGAATTTCATATTGAATGGTTGATTTAACTTTCGTACCACTTCATTTAGAAAATTTCTCCACGATAAAGTTTCGATACGGTGATCCAATACATAGAAAGTTTTCACTACGGCACCTATACGAAAGGGCCTCACCGACCGTAAAGCACCAAATGGTCCTAAGAGGGGCCATACCACTTGCCTTAGGCTCAAAGCTGTGGAGTTTGAAGCCCAAGGCTACCATACGGTCCACCACACAGTCCATATGGCCTCACATGGACCGTGCGGGTCCAAGTGTGGAATGCCTTGGCCCCAAACTCCACATTAAGGCCCTCACACCCTGCACAAGGCCAAGGGCCACTTCAAGGAGGCTCCACATAGTCCGTATAGATCCCTATGGACCGTGAAGGCTTCCATAAAGTGTCACCTTAGTCCAAAACTTTTTGGAATCAAATTTTCAAGCCTCATTGAGGTCGTACAAAGTCCAGAGTTTTTTGAGGCATTTACTTTCTATGTTGCACAATTATTAATTCTTTTTTAATTGATAGAAACCAACCATTATTGGTTCTGTCCATTGATGTAGTAGTTGGTATGCTTATGGACAATGAATGTTAGTTATTTTTACTGCTTTTTAATATTACTTCATTGCTTTAAAAATTCCATAGTCCCTTCCCCCTTGTTTTTTCACAAATATTTCTAATAAATGCCTGTGAATACTTAAGATGCTTGAGATGGCATAGTGAGGTGCCTTCGGGTATCTCATCCATCGAGTGGTAATGAGGCCCTTAGATCGGGTTGTTACAGAACCCTTAGCCATTCTCTCATCCTCTCATTCATAAAAATTCCTAAGGCAAATACGCTCTCTAGAAAGGTTAAGGCAAGGCTTGGGTTTTCAAGTTCATCCCAAAGGATTCAAGTGTCACGCCCCGAGACGGTACCCTTGATGTGGCTGGCATGCAAAGACAATTGCTAGCCTCATAGCAAACTACTTAGCCTCATCATCACATCGTACTCAACAACGGAAGAAATAACTCAAATAGNAAGCTTATAAGTCTAACTTCCCACAAGAATTTCAGGCTCTAGTAAATATGGGAGAAAATCCTTATAATTTTACTACCAAGATACATAGTTTGATTATGGGAGAAGACCCAAATAGTGAATTAGTGATATTACAAAGAAATGCTCTAATAAAACTAGAACAATTAAGTATTACAAGTTGGTTCTATATAAAGACTTTTCTAAAAGGTTATTACTATTATTGTACAATTAGTGGAAATTTATTTGACGTAGAAGAAGCTATTTAATAAATTACCTGGGGCTTTGCGTTGAGAAATAGTTATTACTATTATTGTACAACTAGCAAAAATTCTTTTGACAAAGAATTAGAAAAAAAAGTTATTTAATAAATTACCCAGAGCTTTAGATCGAAAAGAAAGATGGTATAAACAAGGAGTGGTCCAAAATCCAAATGCTAGATTGTCAATAGGACATAGGGTGCAACATGTAATGGAAATATTAACTGAAAATGCACAAATATACAAATTCAAAAGCAATTAAAGCAAAATGAGATGAGTTTCTGTAAAAACATAATATATACTACTCAAAGCTAAGATAAAGACTGAAATTGAAAAAGACATTATAAAAGAAATAAACCACATTATGCGAATACATATAATAGAAGAAAATACTACCTAAGAAAGTCATCAGCTAGAAAACTATATCTAGACAAAAATAGACACGTGAGAAAGTATAGAACTGATAGAAACTATAGAAATAAATTAGAATGTTTTACTTGTAGTAGCATAGAAAATTTGGCAAATGTATGTCCCAAGAGAAATAATAGTCGGACAAGAAATTCGCAACTAATAGAAGATTTTCAAGAAATGTTGATCAATGTAGATGAATATATGTCAGATTGTGAAAGTGTATATTTTGTTGTTAGTATAGAACCAGCCGAGTGACTACAATTAGACTCTTCCAACTTAGAACAAGAAGAATTAATAATTGAAATAGAACTAGAAATGGAGAACCTAGATTTAGAAGAAATATAAGCAAGCACAATGGTAAATGTTTGGCAAGAGTGTAATCACAAATTTGAAAGAAACAAAGAGATAGATAGTAATCAGTGTACTATACGTAAATGGTACCCAATTAGGAAAAAAAGAGCAAAATATAAATTATGCTATATGGAAGGATGCACCGCATGTATAGAAGACATGCTAAAAATCAAGATAATAAAAGAAGAGGAATATAAAGAAGAAAGAAATTAGACCACGGCTTTAAGAATAATGACATTAGAAACTAGAGTAAATGAGCTAGAACAAAGGACAAGGGTCCTAGAAAAGGAAAAAGAAAAAGTGAACAAAGACTGGTAGCTAGAACCTACACACAAGAAACAGAGTTAATGAACATAGAGACTTGCGAAGCTTTAAAATGTAATGAAGATAAAAAATTTACCACAGTAAAAATACTAGCGAGGCTCAAGATAGGAGACATAGAGAAAGAGACTCTAGCATTAGTAGACATGGGATGTACCAGGTGCATAATAAACAAGAAAATAATACCACCAAATCTAATAAAAAATTTAAATAAGCCAATTGCAGCAATGCAAATGGACGAAACTCATAACATGTATCAACACTATATAGATAAAGCCCAGATTAGTTTCATAAATACATATAATAAATTTTACAAAACCAACTTACAAAGTCAATAGGATTTGGGTAAGGGATGTAGGGCTTTGACACCTTGTATGGACTCTACAACTTCTATCCATGTCTGAAAATGTCATTTGTCTTTCCATGAATAACCACATAATATTTGGACTTCATTTCTCTACTTTGGTCTATAAAATATTGGCATAGTGCATTTACAACCGCTATGAAATACTTGTTGTCTCTTTTAGTATAGGCTATCCAAAAATTATCTACTAGACACCTTTGTTGTTTATCTATTACGCATTCAGGCAATACTCTAAATGATAAATTAGACGGTGGATAGAATATTAAATTATGCTTTTCAAAATACATTCTCTCCATTGTTTCTGCTGCTACTATCTGAGGTCTAAAATGAACATTACCTAGAACCGTTTGCGTATACGAGTCTGGAGTTGATGGTTCAGCTTTCACCATGTCTATAAGCTTTTTTGTTGTTGGTCTTATGCTGAAAAATAAATAGATCTCATTAGTTTAGTCTATGATTTAATCTACTTAATTGATCTGCTAGGTTATTATCTTTTTTTATAATATATTCGAAGACAATATTTTCGTAGGTTGAGATCGTGTTCATGAAATTAAGTCATCTTCGCCTACTACTTATTTTTTCATTTAATTTTTGATCAAATTTAACAATTGTGTCGTAGTCTATTCTGACTATTATTTCAGTCTTGTTCAAAATATATAACCGAAAATTATTTAACCTATCATATACTACTACTAAAATTTCAACGTCTATACTACTCATGTTTGCCTTTTCCTTATACTTTTCACTCTGATATGCACATATTTTTTCACTTTTATTACTATATTTAATTGGTTGGGCTTTTAATACTACTCCCATCCCGCAAAACTTTTATCGGGTTCTATAATTAAATAATCTGTTTCAAGAGGTATATTTAAGTCTAGAATATTTTTAACCTTTTCTTCAATTTTTTGCACTAACCTAATATCCTCTGCATTAAAATGTTTCTGTCTTTTACTTTCGATCTTAGTGTATAGTGGCTCTACTATTTTTTTGAAGTCTTGGATGAAATGCCTAACATAATTTAAAAGTCCTAGAAATTTTTGTAATTCTTTTGTGCTTTCTAATTTATCTAGCATTGTTAGAACTTTTTTAGCTATATGCGGTTGTAGCTTAATTTTTTAGTCTCCTAGTATTACTCCTAAAAAATTTATATGTGTTTTACATAGCTCCATTTTCTTTTTACTAATTATTATCCTATTTTCTATGAACAATCTAAATACCGTTTGAAGGGGACTCAGATGCTTTCTTATGTCTTTACTAAATACTAAAATATTGTCTACATAAACAAGGACAAATCTTTTATAGTCTCCAAATATACTATCCATTTTTCGTTGAAAAATTGAAGGTGCGGTCTTTAGCCCGAAAGGCATTGCTACCCATTTGAAATTTCCTTCAGGGCATGTAAATGTTGTCCATTCTATTTGAAAAATTGGAGGCACGTCTTTAGCCCGAAAGGCATTGCTAGCCATTCGAAATGTCCTTCAGGACATGTAAACACTCTCCATTTTATACTTTCTTCGTGCATTCTGACCTGTCAATAACCTGATTTACAATCAAACTTACTAAATATTTTCTTTCCTTGTATTCTTTTGATTAACTCATTTTTATCCGAGAGTATATATGCATCCGCTCTGGTAATTATCATTAAATCTTTTATAATTTATTATCATTCTTGAGTTTCCCCTTATTATTTCACTGTGGTTCCACATCATAAAGGCTACGGACTTAGTTTTGACGTAGATCTTCGTATTACCCCTAAATTTAATAATTCTTTAATTTGTATAGTGAAATCTTCCATATCTTGATTAATAGCCTCTATCGTGACTGTTTTAATTATACATTCTGGATTTATAATTTCTAATATACGTACACTTTATTTGTCTCCCAATGCTTTAGTGGGTTTTCACCTATTATCTCCATTTCATCTAATATTTTAACTATCTCTTCTAAGTTTTTTAGGCTTTTAATAGCTCCTATTTTCACTATTCCTGTCCTAAAGTTACAAAATTCAGTTTCTATATCGATCAAAGTATAGTCTTTATTTAGTATACCACTCTCTTCTTCTTCGTACATTTCATCTTGCTTTTTATCACATTTTTTACCATCCCTACATTTATTGCAACAGGACTGCAGGTGTTTTGGGCCTAGTGTGTTGGAGGATGTTGTTTCCTTAACGTATCTTCCTTTTGTCTGTATGTTTGTTTTTATACCAGTATGCAAGTAGTATTTTTAAAGAATACTATATCCCTTATAATCAAACAACCACCATTGTTATGTAATATGAAATATAGTCCTAGAACAAGATCTATATTTATATATATATATATATATATATATATATATATATATATATATATATATATATATAATTTTAAAAAATGAAAAACTCACTCAACCCCACCTCTTTCTCCTCTTTTTCAAAGCCCTCCATCCCTTTTTATCTTCTTCAAAATACCCCACTTACCCCACTTCTCCTTCTTCGTCCCAACACCACCCAAATATCATTTTTTTTCTTCTCCCACCACCCCTCCTTCCATCATCCTCGTCTCTCTCTCTCTCTCTCTCTCTTCTTCTTCTTCTTCTTTTTTATATAAATTGAAGATAGTAAAATATTTCATAGAAATCATTGAACTTTATCATTATGGTCCAAAATTGAAGTTAATTTCTTCAACAATGGCAAATTGTGATTTTTTTTCTTCCCTTCTTTCTTCTTTCATGGACACACAACTCTCCACTTCCATTAATGTCTTCTTACTTTTTGATTATCATAAATCCTCACTAATAATCTCTCTATATTTCAACTTAATTTCTTCCAACAACATTTCATCGATTTCTTTTGAGAAAACTCTCTTGTGCATTTTCATGCACAATTCCCTTGTCAATATTTTAACCTCAAATTTTTTCATTTTCATGAAAAATTGTACTAACTAATTTTCAAAAATCATAAAATATGTCAATGTGATTACTTTATTTTGACAAAAATCTCAATGTCAACAGAGTAATGTTCATTGATTTTATCCAATTTTCATCAATAATTTTACGCTCTTTAGTTTATCTAAAAAAAAGATGGAGAAGAAGATTAATATACAAAAAAAAAAGATAACAAAAATATTACTTTTTGATGTTTTATAATTGTTGGAAAAAAAGATCTTTCAATAATAAACAAAATAAAAATTAAAAAAATAAATTTAAATATATTTTTTTCGTGGTGCTGACATGAAATTGACGTGGCTCGTGTGCAGTGCACTCTCCATTGTGAGACCAATCTTGTAGTGTTAGAGTTGGATTATATTCACTTGAAAATTGTTAAGTAGGGTATTTGAATGCCTGTGTAGTTAGAGTGTTAAAGTAAGTTTCGCTATCAAATTTAGGGGCGAGTTTATGTATTTTCTCTTCCGTGAATTCACACCTAAATTTTTTTCTTTTTGGCCTATGATGTTGGATATTTATTGATGGCGATTATGAACTAAAAAATAAGATTTAGTCGATGTTGCTTAATAATTTTTTTTTAATCAGGAAAAGATAAATTTATCTTGACATCTGATTATATTATTTTTTATTTAATTATGATTCTTTGTAAGCTACTTACTCCTTTTAGCAGCATTGCAAATCTATTTTCAAATTTCAAAAAATGATATGAAACTCTAAAACAAATATTTGTTTCTGTTTAAAGGATGGTCAAAAAATAAATTCAGTATGTCATTCATATGATCAAAGTCTGTTTCGTTATAAAAAATAATATTCTCCATTAAAATATTATTGTTGAGGTGTGCTTTAGAAAAATGTAACAATGAATAATTTTAGGGTGTGCAGCTTGTGGGAAAATGATAGTTTAAGTATATTTTTGATCATTCATTCCTAAAAAAAAATTATATATTACAAACTCAACATACACGTGCAACGCATGTAAAGAGAAACTAGTGTGTGTATTTGTCTATATCTATATAATACTTTAAAATATTAAAAAATATTGTCACATTATAATTAGGAGGAGGTTAAGACAAAGAGGGAAATTTTTTTATTAAGAGCGAAACTTAGAAAGGTATGAGTTATGGATAATAAATTGACATGTGAAGAGTTTTTGTTATAAATGTACCTCCATTAATAAAATATTTATTTTTAATAAATTAAATAATTAAATATTATAATAAAATAAATAATTTAAATAAAAAAATAAAAAAATAAATGCAGATAAAAGACATTGAGAAAAATCTCAACAAATCTACAGATCAATATATGGTTGGTTTGATTGTATACTTACACTATTTTCTAAAAGCATATGAAATCTCAATAATTAAGATATCTTATCTTTTTTTCGGTAAGAACTATAAAATATTATCATTATCGCCAAGAATATTTATAAATATAGAGTACCTCATTTTGAACATGAACTAGGCCTCCAACCAACAGAAGAAGAAAGAAAAAACATTAGTTACAAAGTAAGTGCTGAATGAAATTACTATACTTTTGTGCTCTCTTAGAATTGCTAAGTACGTGTAATCTCTCAGTTATCTCTTTTTTGATCTTTGCTACTGCTTCTTTTATATGTACTTGGCTACCTTTGAACCTTTTCCAATTTCGCACCCTCCAAGTGTGATATAACACTGCACCATATATAGCTGCTATGGCCTCCTTCTGAAACTGCTTCCAGTACTTCATTTTTATTCTCTCCAAGATTTGTTTGATCCCATCGATTTGAATTGTTATGCCTGTCCACATATTTATCTCTTGCCACACTATTTTTATCCAACTGCATTCCACAAATAAGTGCACATTTGTCTCCATTAGCGCTGTGTCACATAAGCAACATTTATCCTCGTCAACCAGAATGTGCAATCTAATCTTCCGCTCTTGGGTGAGTAATCTTCCTTGTATTGCCAATCAAACCATGAATCTATGCCTAGATAAGGCCATAGAGGTCCAAACTAGATCTGCAATCCTCATTTTTTGCCTTTGGCCTATGATTGTCAAGTAACTTCTAGTGATGGAATAAACCCCATTATATGTCAACGTGTATCTACCTTGCTATACCAGTCCCGATTTGTTCCTTAATTGCATTGAGTTTCTTCCAATACCAACTACAGTCTGTAGGAGCTCTGTGATGCCATATGGATCCATCGTCTTTTATGTATATTCCATGAACCCATTTAACCCACAATGACTCTTTATTCACTGTAATCTGCCATAACAACTGATCAACTGAAGCAATATTCCAGATGACACTACCCTTAATACCCAAGCCACCTTGTCTCTTAGGGCAGCAAATCTTTTCTTATGAAACTAATGTTATCTTCTTCTTATCGTCTGCATTGCCCCACAAATAAGCTCTATAAATCTTGTCAACTTCCTTGAGTATACATTGAGGAAGAATAAACACTGCACCCCAAAAATTGTGTATGGAAAACAAAACAGCATTTATAATCTGCAATCTGCCCGCATAAGAAAGTTGTTTTGAATATGTCACTTTAATCCTCTGAGTAAGTCTGTTAATTAAAGAATAATAGTCTATTTTTTTCCATTTTTTTGGCGACAAAGGTAGGCCATGGTATTTCATGGAAAATTCACCAACTGAGAAGCCAGTTCTTGCTAGAATTTGAGTCCTTGTTTCCTCATCCACCCCAACTAGATATACATTTGATTTTTCCAAATTTGCCTCCAGTCCAGTAGCATTACTAAAATGTGTTAGAGCCTCCATTACTCTGTTCACTGATGATATGTTTCCTTTGCAAAATATCATCAAAACATCAGCAAAAATTAAATGAGTGAGCTTCAACTTCAAACACATTGAGTGATAATTGAAATCTGGCAGCAAACTCATAATCTGAAGTGTTCTTAATAGGTATTCCATCACTAGCACAAATAGCAAAGGAGGGATAGGATCTCCTTGTCTAAGACCCCTCAGAAACCATGATTCTCCCCATTAACTTTTACTATTTTTTTAGTTTAAAATGCTATAGAACAATGTCAAGCAACATTTCAAAAATTCAGTATTAGTTACTAAGATCAACACAAATTTTATATGTGTGGTTAATGATATTTCTCCTTCTTTTTCCCCCTTTTTTTTTTTACATTGGGTATTTCGTTTTTTTACAAGTGAGCTAATTTTATCCATCTCATAATAATAATATAGACAAAAGATTCTTTTCAATAATAAATATATCTAAAAAAAATACAAATAAAAAAGGAGCAAGAATCAATGATAAAAATTATGTATTAAAAAAGATATTTTAGATAGAACAACAAATGCAAGAGATGTAGAATTCCAATGTTGTAAGTTGTATGGTGTGGGAAGCATCAAATATAACATTTACAAAGACAAACATATGCAACGAACTCAAAATTAATGTCAATATATATGAATGAATAAAATAATCCATCAAATTAAATAATATTATATCATTTTGCATTAACCAATCTCGAGGTACTATGCCGATAAAATTATTTTCAAAGAAAAGATCTATATATAAAGATTAAACACCTTCACATTCTGAAGGAATATCACACTCATAAGAAATGGAGCGTGGGAAATTAAAAGTGTAATTAAGAGCAACTAACATGAGTAACAAAGTGATTTTTGGAATTGCTAGCTAGTATCGTGCATAGGAATAATGGTTAGTGCAATGACAATAATCATAGGAGAGAAGAAAATCTTATATTATAGTGGGAGGTGAGTTGAGTAATTGAATGTTAAGATTTTTTGAGATATTACAAATAAAACAAATAATTAAGTGAAGAAAAAATAGTCAAAAAAAAAAAAAGGAGAATTAAAAAAATATGAATAGAGGCCACAGAGAGGTGCCACATCACCTTCTCTATGTTCCTCCTTTATTTCTATTATTATTATATATAGAAAGATAAAGTAGAGGACGAACAAGGATAAAAATGTAATTTCACACTAATAAAAATTTATCAAGAAATATAACCAAAAAAAAATATTTCTAGAAACATCTTTCTATCATTTTATTTCATAGAAATATAAAATCAATGATGACCAAAGAAAAAAGTACTTGACATTCTAGCAAAAATCTACTAAGAATATGGGTGAACATAAATATCGAAAAACCAAAAAACCAAACAGAATCAAACTAATTTGATTTTTCGGTTTGATTTCGGTGTTCTTTTTCAAAAGTTTGGTTCTTTGGTTTGGTGTTCAGTGTAGGGGTCTCAAAACTTCGGTGCACCGAAGAATCGAATTTTTATTAAAAAAAATATTTTTTTAAAAAAAAATATATATATATATATATATATATATTCGCATACACACATATAAACCAAATATTTCATGGCTAAAGATACGAATTTTTAGCTACAACATGAAAATGTCTAAAAATATATATATATATATATATATATATTCGCATACACACATATAAACCAAATAGCAATTAAATCATTCATGAAATAAGTCAAAGTAGCAACAAATTTATAATGCATATAGTTAACTTGAAATATTATTTTTTAAGAGAAATTTAACACATATTTTTGTCGATTTATATCATGTAAAGGAAGTCGTCATGCTTATTTTCCTCAAGCAATAGTTGGAGGGGCAAGTTCTTGACAAAGATAAATATAGTTTTTTAAGCACAATAAGTGTTCCATGGGAGTACATCATCGATCACTTAACATGATTTTAAATTTTTAAGTGTCTTATACTTTGATTTTGTCCTTATTTTATTTTTCATTAGTTTGCACAGAAAAATCATTTTAAAAACACCAAATAAAATCGAACCGAACCAAAATATTTTGGTTCAGTATATAGTGCACACTTTTTCAAAATCGAAAACTGAATCGAAATTTGCTAAGATCGAACCGAAGAACCAAACGTCCACTCCTAACAAAGAAAGTTAAGCCAAAAAAAAATCTAGAAGCATCTTTCAATAAAAAGATGAATTTCTATTATATATTTTTTTATATAAAAAGATGAAGCGAAGGACGATCAAAAGTAAAAATATAATTCCACACTAACAAAAATCTATCCAAAAGTAGAAACATCTTTCTTTTATTTTATTTCTATTATATATTTATTTTATATTATATTTATTATGTGAAATGTAGGAGGATCAATGTCAAATTTGTAATTATATTTATTATGCAAGGATAAATATTAAATATTTATAAAAATATTCACTTCAATTTTATGTTTCCTACCTAAATCCTCCACATAATTCTGAAAACATCCTCCACATAGTATCCGCGAGAAATTTGTGTTTGAATATATTAACAGGAACATATTATTTAAAGTGGGAAAGTCTTTCAGATAGTATCTTGATTGGGAGCAAGAATAAGGCAATTCTATCACCTTTGAAATGATATCCACCTAGTTGTGCTTTATGAGGATTCACTAGATGATCATCTAGCATGGGATATTGGTTTGTTTATTTCTTGAAATTAAACATTACAAATTAAGAAATCACAGTAGCGATGATTCTTTACCCAATTTCTGAATTTATAAAGATCAGAAGACAACAATTAAAGAAAAAAATTGTATTATATATATTGATTGATTGATTTGAGTACCTCATAAAAAAAACATGTAATATCAAATAAAAAATCAAAGAAGTGAATGAAAGGGTGAAAATGCAGTGAATATATAAAATACGCGAATCAGCACACCTAAACCTAAACGAAGTGAGCTAGTGAAGATTCTCCCCTATAAGTAACTACTATTAACAAACTCGAATGTTCCTTCATTATTGCAGAAAACTTGGTGAGACCACTCCTCCAAGCTTCTCAGGCATGTCTGTTTGCTATACCGTGTTCAAAATCAACTAAATCCAAAATGCTTCATCAGCCAACACTGAAAATTTCTGTTGATTCTGACAAACTATGTTCGTGCGTATCTTCTTTGTCGTATTTCAGCTTCATTCATCCGTTCCGAAAGCCATTCTAGGCCTTTATAACCCAAATATACTGAAGCAATCAAAGCTATTATACTGATAGCAAATACAAGAAATCCCCTGATGCCAGCTACAATTCTCTGTCAAGTTAAAATAACTGCTGTTAAGCTTTGAAAGCACAACGGATGCATCCCTAATTCTACGACAAACCTGCAGTGTCGAAGTTTTCTTTTCTTCGATCACCCGTACTCGTCTCCGTCTTCGCTTCGTCACATTATCTTTTGTTTCTTGTTCCTTTTCCTGAGCAAGAGCAATTTCAGACACTTATTGGGTCAATAATCGCAGACGTTGAAATCCAGAAACACTCTGCAGATGCATTTAAGAAAATTATAAAGGTTTACCTCAGGAACTTTTGATTTACGATGTTGCAATTCTGCCTCAGCAGCTTTCACTTTGCTCGTGCAATCTGAACTGCAAGGGAGTAGGCCAAGTCCATATTGGCTTCTAGATACATCTTTGGGATCAGTACCTCTACTTTGATAGGATGCTTGGACATCCTTGCATACCCACTCTTTTTTCAAAGTTTGGCATTGACAACGAACAGTAATCTAATAAAAGACTCATTAACAGGACATGCTTCATCAGAAAATAGTAGATACAACGTGGAAAAGGGATTCAAAAAAGTGCAAGAGAACAAAATAAATGAAACTGTTTTTCTGGCTCATCAACTAAGAACTCAAAAAACATACCATCAATCAAAAAACAGAATCGAATTTACATTTTGCACTAATTAGTTATCTGGGTTAACAGTATAGAGAGTGTTATCTGTCTTAGGAGAAAAATGTTTGTTCAACTTTCTGAGACAGACTTTAGTTGTATTCACCTTAGCTCACTGTAATAACCCTTATATTTTTAATGAAGGATTAATTGGTAATTTTAACCATTAATAATTCTTATTAAAAGAATTTAAAAAAAAAAAAAAGAGGGCCCAGCCCCTTTTATTTTTAATTTCAACGCAGCAAACAAAACAAAAGGGGGAAACCACCAATTCTTTTTTTTTTTACAGAACTGTCGCAACAGGAAAAAAAAAAACTTGAGCAGTTATTTTTCTTCTTCTTTCGTTCTTTTCTCTGTGAAGAAAACACACAACTCACAAGGTGATTTGGGGAAAACTCATACTAGAATCAACTTGATCTTTGTACCACTGTTTTGGGTGATAAAGTGCAGGTATTTTCTAGTTTATTGTGTGCTCTTGTTAGTTGAAAACATATTTACTAGAATTTTCACCAATTGGGTTTTAACAATGAGATTAAGAATACCTTTACTTTTAATTTATAGTCTAAGGTATTGAGTATTAGGGTTTAACCCTAAACTTGAAGACTAGGGACATTGAGACTTGAGTTTGGCCAACATAATTGATATCGACAATCAATATTTTTCATAGATTGAGGAAGATAGGGGTTGTTTTGGTGGGTGTTCTACGCGTGCAAGGTTGTGGAACTTGTCATTAATAAGGTAAGTGAAACTTTAAGCTTTAATGCTTGCTTTTCAAACATGCTTTGAAAAATATATCTTTCTCTGTCTGGTGTATATGTTGGGACAAGCATGTTCTTGACAGAGTTGATGTTTCTTTGATAAACCCTAGATATGCTATTTTTGAGAAGAATATCGAAAATTTTCATGAGTTATATGTGGTGTGATGCTGAATACCCTTCTTTATTACTGTGATGTGGTTACTAGGGGCATACTTAGCTGCCGTAATATGTAAGGGGCATACTCATGCTGTCATAATATGCTAGGGGCTTTGTACACGCTGTCGTAGCACATTTTAAGCGTATTGTACATGCCGCCATGGACTTGTCGGGGTGATGGGCTGATCTCCTTCGCTGTCGTTCATGACAAGTTTTGAGCGGGGAATGAATTGAGACATGTTGCGGCCCTTTTTGAACATTTGTTTGAACTTACTGAGCTTATTGTGAAGTATGTTCTTATGTATATTATTTATGTATATCCGTTGTGCTGATGTATTTTATAACTCTTGTTCCAAGGGTATTAAAGTAGCGAGTCGAGTATCTTGCTGGGTTATATTTATATATAGCTCACTCCTTACTTGCATGTCAATGCAGATACTGTTGCAGAGGGCGAGACTTGTGGCTGACGAGTTTGTTTCCATGAATTTTGTTGCTGAGGTGAGCCTTCGCATTGTTCGTGGAGGCTACTACTTCAGCTTTATCTAGTGTAGTTTATGTTTTTCTTCTTTTTGGGGGTTGTATGCCTATCAGTTAAACTCATAGCACTCTATTAGATGCTCCATGATCATATTGTGGGATTTGGGCTAGAGATATTTTGTTAAGTGACCTTTTCCTTTCATAAATTGGTATGCGATTTTTGTTTGTTAGTTACTCTATTGTTATGAATATTGATAAGTTTTGGAGTTGCACATATATTCTTAGTGCTTGGATAGTTTGAGTGTGTAGGAATATTTGGTTCTCCCGATAAATAGTGTGCGTGGGTTCCAGTCACATCTAGGGGGTATTTTGGGATGTGACAAAGTTGGTATCAGAGCCTAGGCTTTAAGTCCCGGGTCATGGAGCAGTGTTTGGTAGAGTCTTGTTCATAGTTATGTAGGCGCCCATACTTATGACCTTGAGGCTACTAAACATTTGGGATGTATTCACTTTTTCATTCCTTATTCGTGCATTGAGCTGAATCAAGTCCAACTTTTAAATATTTTTCGCAGATGGCTAAGAGACGTGGCTCTTCCTCTGTTGTTCGAACTAATGCAGTTGTTGGACGTGGTGGGGGACAGGTATTACCTCCATTGGCAGTCAGGGTAGGTCTCCCTACTAGAGCTCGGACTAGGGCATCTACTGCAGACCCGAGCTGTTGCCCCAGAGCAAGTGCAGGAACAGGTTGTTCAGGATGCCTCACAGACAGTGCCAGCTGCTACACCTACTATTGCTTTACCTACAGATGTTGTGATAAGGTTGTTGAATGTGTTAAGAGGCATTGGTGCCTAATCAGGGTGGAACCCCAGCCCCTTAGACTACTACACAAACACAAGAACAGGATCAGTTGAATGTTGATGCGACTCAGACACCGCATTTGGCCCCTCAACAAGTTGGTCATCCAGTCGCAACTTCAAGGCAACCTAAAGATCTTAAGAATTTCATGGACCTTAAGCCACTAGAATTTGATGCGACACTAGCGTCTATTGAGCCTCAGAAGTTCCTTGATCGTTGTGAAAAGATACTTACTACATTGGGGTTGAAGGAGACTCATGGTATGGAATTTACCACTTCCAGAGAGCTAGAGAAGCAGGGTCACCACCTATCACCTAGTCAGAGTTTGCAGCGATGTTTAAGGATAGATTTATACCATTGAGCAAACAAGATGACATGAGACGTCAATTCCATGATCTGCGTCAGGGCAATATGACAGATACGGGTATAAGGCCAAGTTCACTGAATTGTCCAGGTATGTCCCATTTTTTATTGCAGATCCAAGGGAGACAGTAAGGAGATTTGTGGATGGACTAGAGCACCGTTACCGTAGTCCTATGATACGAGATATGCGAAATGGTACATATGCGGATGTGGTTGACACTGCTCTTTGTTGTGAGTCCCATTGGGAGATGGAGAAAACAGAGCGAGAAAAAAAGAAGGCACGTAATACAAGTGGATTTAGTGGTGCTCCATCTGAAGGCAAGAGTGGATTTCATCGTGGACAGTCTAGCCTACTCAGTCAAATTCAGTGGTGCAATCTTCTAAGAGTGGTTATCCAGCTAGACAGGGCCAACAACAGATGCAGAAAAAGGGTGATAATTCCTTCCAGTTTGGACAACATCCAAGGTGTTCTAATTGCGGGAGGAATCACAGTGGTCGTTGCTTTGGTATTGGTGGTCCTTGTTTTACGTGTGGTGAAAGAGATCATATTGTTAAATTTGGTCTCAAGGGAGATTCTGGTACTGGTCAGGCTACTGCATAGGTGCAGAGAAATATGGCAGATAGTCAGGCTCAGATTCAGCCAGCTAGGGCTGCTCCACAGGGTGCTCGTGGACAGGGTCGACAGGGTGCACAAGTCACTCAGAGAGCATGTGGACCACCGAGATTATTTGCTATGGCAGATAGGATGTCGAGGGATCTAATGTTGTAGTCACAGGTATTATTACTGTCAATTCTCATGAATGGGCTGATCTCCTTCGCTGTCGTTCATGACAAGTTTTGAGCGGGGAATGAATTGAGACATGTTGCGGCCCTTTTTGAACATTTGTTTGAACTTACATTGATCCTATTCTACGCATTCGTATGTATCCCTATCTTTTGCTATATCTTTAGAACGAAGAGTTGAGACTCTTAATGTGCCATATATGGTTATGACTCCAGTTGGCGAGACTTTATCTGTGGATAGAGTGTATAGAGATTGTGTTATATCTGTGTAGGGTAAGGACACAATAGTTGCTTTATTAGAGTTGTCACTATCTGACTTTGATGAAATTATGGGCATGGATTGGTTAGCAACATGTTATGCTTTGGTTGATTGTTATGCTAAGCTGGTACATTTTAATTTCCCTGGAGAACCATCTTTAGTATGGAAAGGTATGACTCCTTTAACACAGGGAAAGATAATATCTTATGTAAAGGCATGCCGAATAATTAATCATGGGTGCTTTGGTTTTATTGCTACTGTCCATGATACTCGATGGGAGGATGTTACTATCGATAGTGTTCCAGTTGTGCGAGAATTTGTTGATGTGTTTCCAAAAGACTTACCTGGGTTACCTCGGATGAGAGAAATTGAGTTCAACATTGATTTAGTACCAGGCACTCAACCATCTCTATTCCTCCGTATCATATGGCTCCAGTGGAGTTGAGAGAATTGAAGGTCCAACTCCAAGAGCTACTTGATAAGGGGTTCATCAAGCTTAGCATATCACCTTGGGGTGCCCTAGTGTTATTTGTGAAAAAGAAAGATGGCATGATGAGAATGTGCATTGACTAAAGGCAGTTGAGTAAGGCAACAATCAAGAATAAATATCCATTGCCCCGTATTGATGATCTATTCGATCAGTTGTAGGGTGCTACTTACTTTTCAAAAATTGATTTGAGATCAGGTTATCATTAGCTGAGAATAAAGACCGAAGATATCTCAAAGACAACCTTTCGAATCAGGTATGGGCACTTTGAATTTTTGGTGATGTCTTTTGGATTGACTAATGCCCCTGCTGCATTTATGGACCTCATAAACAGGGTATTCAAGCCATACTTAGACTAGTTTGTGATTGTATTTATTGATGATATTCTGGTCTACTCTCGAGATGAAGCTGAGCATGAACATCATATGAGAGTTGTATTGCAGACACTTAGAGAACTAAAGTTTTATGCTAAGTTCTCAAAATGTGAGTTTTGGTTGGGGACAGTTTCCTTTTTAGGACACATGGTGTCACGAGATGGGATTCAAGTCGATCCGAGAAAGTAGAAGTTGTTCGGGATTGGCCACGACCTAATACTCCTATAGAGATACGCAGTTTCTTGGGGCTAGCTGGATATTACAGACGGTTTGTGGAGGGTTTCTCAAAGATAGCCGCTCCATTGATACGTTTAACTCAGAAAGGTGTGATTTTTCAGTGGTCAGATGAATGTGAAGAGAGTTTCCAGAAATTAAAGACT
>DF368221.1:9429-19484 GCA_000787875.1 Solanum virginianum
AGAAATTATGTTATGGGTTAAGCCCAATTTTGTTTTATGGTATGATTTAGATAAAATGTTGGTTATGACAATATTGTGATCATGTATATATCTTTAATTTTGGCTCTTTGAGCATTTTGGGTGCTTGTACCATTTTGTATATGAATAGGCTATTCTTATGCATGAGTATAAAGACTATGAAATTATGTTTTGGCCTTTAAGCCTAAATATGCATTGAGATGGTTTCGGAAATGATTAAGTATGTGTATGTATATATATATGTGTGTGTGTGTATACGTATATTTATTCTTGTGGAATAACGACTTAGCACCGATGGATTGGGGGCGTTAGGGCAATCCCCAAGGGCCCTCTCCCTTTCCTTGAACTATGTGCCTAGCATAGGTTTCCACCGGTGGATTGGGGGCGTTGGGGCTATCCCTAAGGGCTCTCTCCCTTTTCTTGAACTATGTCCCCACCATAGATTTTCGATACGAAGAGGGAGTTGTCCCGTAAGGAGAAGGAATGATTTGAATTCTGAGCGGTGAAAATCCTATCCAAAGAGAGAGTTGTCCCGTAAAGAAGGTTACTTCATACGAAGAGGTAGTTTCCAGTAAGATGAAGTATGGTCTACCCTTGGCAAGTAGATCACCTCTTCACCGATGAGGGGATTTCATCGGGATTCCAAGTAATAGCCCGCTTGGTCTTACTTATGTCGGTTAAGGTCACATCCCCAATATATATATAAATGAGTGCATCATTTCCATTTCATGCATCATAACTTTCATATCTTGGTCTTATTTATGTCAGTTGAGGTCACATCCCCAATATATATAAGTGCATCATTTATATTTCATGCATCATGACTTTCATAGCATCTCGTATATTACATTCTTCGATATTCAACTCTTTCTATATTATGTGCCTTGTCATCTAACGTCGATATGCAGGTTTTGGTAAGGTACATGCATTGCACCCCGCATAATTAGTACATTCAAATGTACTAACGCATACTCTATGCCTACATGATGTTACCATGTTGGAATCAGAGCCCCTATTGATTCTCCTTGAGGCTAGACGGATTGTTCAAGTTAGCCTTTGGTGAGTCCTCATGTCCGGGGACAATATCTATCTTCTTTTATGCTCATGTTCAGACTATGTCTCGTATATTTTTGAATACTTATGATTATGAGGGTGAGCCCGGGTGTTTGTCCTGGCACCCGCTAAGTTCTAAGTCTAGATGTGTTCAACTTATGTATTTCGCTTGAGCTTTGACTCATTTATGTTATTCAAGTGTTTAACTCTTTACCTTAGACCCGATTTCACTTGTTTATGCTTATCTTTTATTGTCATTTTAATTGCTTCCTCGACTAAGGATGTGTAATGATATGCTATGAGGCTTGTTTGGGGTTCCTTCGGGTCCCCCATTCGCCGGTCACATCTAGGCCCTAGGTTCGGGGCGTCACTCTTTTACCTAAACATTTCAAAATTGCTTAAAAGTTAACCCGACTAAAAAGTACCTAATATATGCAAATCTAAAGGGACACTTATTTTGTTTCCTTCCTATGTTCTGCATTTAATTGTCATTCTTAAATAGAGATTTCAACTTCTGGTGGCGAATCTTTATGCTCCGACTTCCACCATGCAAGAATATTAAAAAATTACAATAAATACTACTTCTATTCTAATAAATGTTATCACAATATATTTTCCTCGTTTGAATATCAATGATCAGAAGATCCATACGGTCTCACCTCCGACAAAAAGTGAACGACCTTTTCTCTACTTGCTCAATCTATCATGAATCCAAAGCAAAGAAACTTCACTTTTCCATCAACTCTCTTAATGTAAGTGGAAATATTGGTTGTGTGAGCAACCCCCATCTGCTTGCCACTACGAGTACCCAACATGAACACATCATCTTGGGTCAAAATGGGTTTGTAGGGCCACTCATTAACACTGAATGTCTGTATGGAAAATCAAGAAATGATACTAGTGATACAAATTTCTTTTATCAAAGCTCAAGTTGTATCGAAGAGCTATGGAGACTTACAATGGTCATCTTTGTGTGTCGACAACCTTTCAACCACCGATGAACCACCAACTCATATGTTATCATTCTTCCATATTCAAACATATGAGCTATCAATGTACAATCCTATGCATCAAACTCATCCAATGCAGTGTACTCATCCAATGTCGTCGTTACCATTGGATGAGTTTGGGACATGGAAGTGTACATTGGTGTCTCCCATGTTGGAATGTAGAAGAATGGTAACCCTAGGAGTAGGTAGTTTATTAGTGGTTAAAGGCTTGTTAACATCCATAGATGGTTGTTTTAAGTCTCCATGACCCTCCGACACAGTATGATCTTTAATTTGATAAAAGGACACTTTTTGTATCACTAGCATCATTTCTTGATTCTCCATCAAGACATGCAGTGTTAGAGTATGGCCTTGGAGACCCATTTTGATGTAAGATGATGGATTCATGTTTGGTACTAGCAGCATCATAAAGATGGATTTGTCCACTGGTATGGAGAGAATCGGGGGAAAGTGAAGTATGTTTAGTTTGGATTCATGGATGATTGAGTGGGTAGAGAAGAGGTGGTTTGCTTTTGTTAGAGATGAGATCATATGGGTCTTTTGATTATTGATATTTACAGGAACCAAATCCACTGTAATAGAATTCATGGGAACAAAAGATTATTAATTGTAGTTCTTAATATTCCTGAGATGTTGGAATCATGAGTAAAAGGATTGTAGTTCTACAAGTCTATCAAGTTGTAGAACTTAGAGGTCATTCGGTAACTGGTTAGATTTATGCAAGTATTAGTAATGTAGATTAGTTATGAGTAAATCTATGTATTTATTTTATATAATACATAGATATAATCTATGAAAAATGGGACCAAACCATTGTTTTGCCTTTTTCCACTTCAGCTCCTTCATCTGGTTCTCAATGACAAAATAGTGGATATAATGAATGAGAAATTATCCATGTGACGATTATATCTCGTATTTAATGCACTCAAAATAATTGAATGGATAAAATTATTTTGAAATAAAGAACCAGTTCAAAGAGCTGAACTGGAAAAGGGCAAAACTGGGGGAATCAAACAAGTTCTGTGAATAATCATGAAAAGGCATCGGAAGAAATTCAAGAAGGAAATAGTGGCAACGATTCTTAGAGGTCTGATACACCACACCTCAAAAAGTTTTGTTGAGGCAGAAATTCAAAAATAAAATCATGATGATAAAAGTTGAGACCCGAAAGTCCAAAAGCTACATACATTTTCCAATTACTGACAAGTATGAAGACTCCATGCAACTTTAGGCTTTTTCGCATCATTAAGGATCTAATGCAAACTGCAACGGCATTTACTAAATGAAAACAAACTCTGCCTCACAATAGATTTTGTTTGGCTCTTTTTTAGCTACCTAATATTACATAATTTCCTTAAAAGTTACATATCAGCTAGCATAAATAACTTAAAAAATAAGAGTGTGTCAGCCTATAACAATGAAGTGTAAAACTATGCAGCCATAAGGAGGTCACACTTCTAGAAATGTTCAGCCGTGATGCTACCATGATGCCAATCATTGAATGTAGAATCTACATCACAAGCTTTTATATTTTCAATAAGATATCAGTTATTGTAGAACATTTGAATGCTTCAAGTAGCAATAGCAGACTCTGCTGGAAGAAGTTGATGTTCAGGAAAGTCAGTGTAATTCAAAATAATGTAAGCACTAAAGTAAGAAATAAAGGTACTCACCAAAGTGCAAAATCTCATTGCGTAATATACAAAGTATCAATGCATTACTACAACAGAGTCATGGATCTCAGGGAAGAGGGATATCAAGGACATAGTAGCTGATTCAAGTTCTTGATCTTCCACAACATCATCCCATCCTTCTTGTTTTCTCTTTTTTTCTGCTCCCAACAGCATAGACCTCAGCTTTCCTGGAGACAGCTATAACAAAACAAAGAAAATGGAAAAAAAAATTAAGCTTATTTTCCTAAAATAAGAAATGGGGTTTACATAGGAAGTGGTAGCTCTGTATATTTATATGTGCAAATTCAATTGATCAAAAGTTGATTCCTTTTTCAACCAAAAGGAGAACAATGCAAGAACTAAAAAAAATAAAACTAACAATGAATAAAGTAGGAAAAGCTCTATTTCAACCAAAAGGAGAACAATGCAAGAATTGTAAAAAAAAAAAAACAAAATAAAAAAAAACAAAACAAAACCAACAACGAATAAAGTAGGAAAAGCTCAATTGTGATGAAAATGTGAGTTTAAAAAAAACTTTTTTCTTTCAACCTAAATCACAAAAGGTGTTGCTTGGATGATAAGCAACCTTTGCCTTAAACCTTGATGGTGTGCTCTAGTAATCAAAAGGGAGTAAAGATCGAAGCTCTTATAGAGGGGTAAAACAAAAACAACGAACCCATATCACAAAGTTGAGTTTAAAATACAAATTTTTTTCTTTCAACACAGATCGCAAAAGGGGTTGTTTGGATGATGATCATCCTCCACCTCAACCTTGATTATGTGTTTGAAATATCAAAAGAGCAAAAAGGTCAGAGCTCTGATGGATAGGTAAAACATAAACCTAGATCCCAATTCACAAAGTGAGTAAAGAAGCAAATTAACAACTAATTAGTGTACAAAAAGGTATCCAACATGAGTTTAAAAACAAAACTTTTTTCTTTCAAAACAAATACTGACCAAGCGATTACAGAAGCAAATTAACAACTAATTAGTGTACAAAAAGGAATCCAACAAAATAGAAGCCTACATAGTTATATTTCAAAAATCATGCACACCATCGAAGGAGAATTAGGAAGGTGGGAGTTCGACATCATTTGGATCAACTCCTTTACATCCCCCACTAGCAAAAGAAAAAATGAATTTCATTATTACTGATCAAGTAAATAAAGGTGAAATTCATAAGATTTACCTTATTCCGACAAAGAAGGAGATGTCAGAACCTCCATATATAGGATGTGACATAGATGACAATGGATTTTCCATCTGGATTATGGAGGAACTGAGTTGAGAGGACAACAGATAAAAATAGATATATAATGGAGGAAAAACAAGAGACATACTCTTGGTTAGGCGTTGACAAAAGGTAAGAGTAACATCGGCGGGAGGCCAGAGACCACTACAGTAGTCAAGTAAGAGGAGCAGAAGCGTCTTCCAGAAGCTATTGACTAAGGGTGATTTTTTCTGAAAGGACGCTAAAAATGAAGAGTCTAGAGTACCTTTCTAGATATTATCTCAATGTTAGTGGGTTGGGTAGTTTGGTTTAGATTTGGGGCTATTTTATTACTTCATCAATATGTTACTTAGTAGTCATGTTTCGCCTTGAGCTTAAAATTTTAATTTTTTTAAAAAAAGAAAAAAAATAAATAATCAATATTTGTACTGATTCTGCAAGATTTTCAAGCTCAAAAATTAATTTTTACCTATAAATACCAAATCTCTCATACTCCATAAAGGATGATTTTAGGCTTGTGGATGTCTCTTTCTCTGAGAAAGACTAAAATTATAGTGAATGAGAGTGTTGTGTGATGAAGCTTCAAATGTCCAAATAGAGGAAAAATAAAAGAAGACTATGTTTATGTAGAAAATTTGATATTGTTGGCAATAAATGCTTTTTGACTAAAAGAGAAAATCTGAAAGATGTTGTTAAGATTTTTTTTTTAATTGGTATTGTTGGCAATAAATGCTATTTGACTGATATTATTGGTAATAAATGTTTTTTGACCAAATTAAGTCAACGAAAATATCCTATAATCAGGTGCGAGAGTTTGCTATTCGATTTGATATTTCTAACGTTTAATGTTTAATATTTTGATAAGTGGCAATTGAAAATAGTAAGTACCAAATGAGAATGTTTTGTTGGATAAATCAAAATTTATATTATAATTTGATAATTATGTATTAAAGAGAAAAAAGATGCATTTATAATTTATCTAATGTTTGACATGTTAATTTTTAGAGAAATCATCTGTACAGATTAAATTTTTTCTATCAAGTTAGAATATTATAAATATATCACCATAGATCATCTAGGAGATCTAAATCACTAACAATTCATTAGGGTGGACGTTTATTATGTCCAAAATTTATTTTAGTAATTAATAGAAGATAATCAAACTTTCAAAGTTCAGCCCAATATAGTAATCAAACTTTACCACGGTAAATTATAGAGAAATCATCTGTTGAGATTAGATTTTCATGAAGATGGCAGTTTAATGTTGACATATTGGATTTGTGCCAAAAAGTTCAGCATTAAAAATAAATCGTTATCTAACAAATATGTGAAAATGCTCACATTCTAACTGTTGGTCATAATTTATTTTTTTTATTTTTGTTTCTTTATTTAAATGTCACTCCGTGAGAGGCTACCCTTGACGTGACAGTCATTTGAAGAATCATTGTTAATTCCCCAAGAGAACCGTCTAACCTCATCGTCACACACACTCATTAGCGGAAAAATACTCAAGAGAAGATATCACACCATAAATTATTAAAAGTGGGAAGCTCCAAAATGCTAAGTTGAATTACCATTTTACCCCTACACTAAACTAAAATAAAATATTTAAATTAAACAATAACTAGTAAAATTGCCCACACTTCGCGCAGTCATCAAAGAGAACAACTAATATTTTATATGACTTGTTATAAATTTGATTGAGATAATTGAAGTACTACATTTTGTAATCATGACAATACATTTTAAGCACAATAATTCATGTAAATTTGAAATTTTATCGTGCACGTGAAAAAGAAGAGGCGAATTTATGATTCTCTTCTCTTAACTTAATATTTTATCTTCCAAAGGATGGACAAATGCCCATGTTTTTAACGAAAAGGGGAATCTATGTGTTCATATTCAATGCAAATACTCGTTAAAAATTTAAATGTCTCGCTACACTTCTAGCTTGAATCCTTCCTTTGAACCTTGCGTTCCAACAATTCTACGGAAGTAATTGTTGTTATGTACTTTGATCTTTAGCTAGGACTTCTAAACTATATATTGTAACTTGATTTTCTAGTGTGAGTGGCTATTTCGATCTCAATATATTTGTACAAAAATAGCATATAAGTTGAAACTATATCTGAGTCATCTTATCTCAAATTCTAAAAGTTAAAAGATTTTTTATTTTGGAGAGGATCATTTCAAATTTTCATCTTAATGACAAACATATGAGGGGAAATGCATATGGAAAAATTAATGCAAATGGAATCATCTTAATTTAAATAGTATTGTTTTTTTTTTTTTAAAAAATACTAACTTGTACTAAGTAAATATCAAGGAGAATAGTTAGTTCTTAGAAGGCAACTA
Source organism: Solanum virginianum (assembly GCA_000787875.1). Lineage (NCBI taxonomy): Eukaryota > Viridiplantae > Streptophyta > Magnoliopsida > Solanales > Solanaceae > Solanum > Solanum virginianum. Next base: position 16,770 of record DF368221.1, read on the forward strand.
GCCCAACAACCACTGATAATATAAATACAACACTAAAGTAAGCATACCACTTCTTTTGAAAATGACAAAATATGTAATACATTTAATTATCTTATTTTTAATTACTCCTGTTGTAAAAATAGTTGCTGGAAACAATGTGATCAATTCCTCCATGGCCCCACATAAATGAGATTTCTGTTGCAATATACATGATGGTATTAGAATTTTACCATATTTAGCGATAAAAGTAAGAATTTTTGAAAATCATTATTCATTTCCATCCGCATATAATTCACGCATAAAATAAAGTTCTTTAATTGTGGCAAGTAGAAACATAGAGTGTTCTCATTTTTAGGACTTAAAAATTTCTTTAACTTAACATACATATTATTTCATCACTATAGTAAATTGGTAAGAAAAAATAATTACTCAATTAAAGAATAATTGATTATATGTGTGGGAATAATTAATTATAATTATTAATAATAATTGAACACTACACAATAGTTGTTAAATAATTACGTGATGACTTGGGGAAAAATTATAAAACCTGTAACATGTAGGTGATCATTTCAAAGCTTGTAAATTCAGAAACAATAACTAATCAAAATATATTAGAGAAGAGTTCATTTCTAATTTTTAGTTAAACATGAATTTGACTTTGTCGAAAGAATGACAATTTTTGAAGAATCATTTGGATATGACATTTATGTAGATCTATCCTAAAGGATCAATTGTTCTTTATAGAGTATAACCTTGGCAAAATATATAGGCAATGTTATTGTGGGGAATCACATTATCAAGCTTTATTAAAACTAAGCAAAAATATTATAATAGTCTATTTTATTTTAACTTAATCGTACCTCCAAAAGCATGTAAGGTTTGCCACGTTCCCTTTCTTTGAATTCAAAGTCTCTATCATGTCCTTCCCTTGCTATTACTTTTTTTAAAAAAATTAATATGGCCAAGGGACCTTTATTGAACATTATGAAATTTTTTTACATGTCCTAATATGCTACTACTTTCTATTTAGTTAGATGTTGGCTAAAAAGAAACCTCCAAATAATGCTTGGAAACGAAAAAAATCACACCAAAATGGGTGCAGTATTATTCAAAATTAAACGTTTCATTTACCTAGTTTGAAATAAAAAAAGGTTGTCAAAATCTAAAACATATGATATTCCGTTGTACTTTAATATAAATGTAAAAGAGAAGATGAGAGAATTCAACAAAAAAAAAGTGAGAAGAAGATTAAAAAGAAAAGCAACATTCTCCTAATAAAGAGAGTTAAAGAAATATCCATTAGCCATAACACCATTTGAAGTTGCATCCCCATATATAGTTTTTCCTGTTGTGTCCAAAATCTCTTCATTTTTGAAAAATAAAAAACATTGGTTTCCCCATCTGTGACTGGTTTCAACACCGAACATGATTGCCACTTGTGTTGGTGTGCCGGTTGGCACAAACTGTTTAGCAATTGCAGTCCAATTTCCTTTGCCAAGTTTGTCCAATCCAATTAAGAAGGCCCTCTGTTCATCTTCACTCCATCTTCTTCCCTTACTGCTGGTACAACAACTACTACTTGTTGATTCTTCTCCAGAGGAACAAAAATTGTTCACACTAATTTCAATGCCAAACAATTTGATATGGTCTTTCGTGGTTCTTGAATTATATTGTCCTATTTTTGCATCACTATAGATTTCCTTTGCCATATTTTCTCTTTTTGGAAACTGCAAAGTAGAAAAAATTGAAAGAGGAACCGAAATTCATGAAAAATATCTGTGACTTGCTTGTAAAATTTGTTTTCAAGAATATCTGTGATTGGTTTTACTCATTGATGTATCTGCTCAAGTTTCACGTGTCATGACCCAACCCCGTGGGCCGTGACTAGTGCCCGATCCGGGACGGCTTGAATTACTGAGTCACGCCCAGGTGCAATATCAACATATCAATCCTGGACCGCTTGAATTACCGAGTCGTGCCCAGGTATAATGCCAACATATCAAATATGTCCTGGACCACTTGAATTACCGAGTCGTGCCCAGGTATAATGCCAACATATCAAATATGTCCTGGACCACTTGAATTACCGAGTCGTGCCCAGGCATAATATCAACATACCAACCCTGGACCGCTTGAATAACCAAGTCGCGCCCAGGTGTAATGTCAACATCGGAACATATATATATATATGGACAAAATCATTAACACAAATCCCAAACCTAAGTGAAATATTCACATGCAAAGACAAGGTCATTCATGAGATCGAAATAATAGCTATGATATATTCTGTCACTTTACAAACTTCAATTTTCTTCGTCAAACTAATTCCAATGCCAAGCCAACCTAACTTATTCAATTTTCTTCATCAAACTAATTCCAATGCCAAGCCAACCTAACTTACTCTTACGGACGTCCAACGTCTACAACAAATCACAATAACGTTAACGGTTAGCTAAAAGCCTTTTTTGGCCTTAAATCCCAAACTTGCCCCTAATTTTATAAAAATTTCGACAGCACTTTCCCTGAAACTAGACCACCCCGAGAATCCATCTCGGCTCCAATTAATCAACACAACAACAACAACATCAACAATAACAACAACAAGTCTTCCTAATGCCATTATTGCAACAAATTCACTAACGATCCTCATTTCGGTACATTTACAACAACGGGGCAGCTTACTATATATATATACATATATCATATTCAAACACTCCCTTAACACTCCAAGAA
>DF368218.1:4229-15145 GCA_000787875.1 Solanum virginianum
GAACTATGAATTTAAAGTTTAATTAATAATACTTTAAAGTTTAATTAATAATACAAATATTGTTAAAGCTAGTTATTGATTAAAGCTAGATAAGTTGGTGTGAATGAGAAATGGAGGGAAGAAGACAATAGAAGGAAAATGAAGTTTCAAAGCAAAGTTCCTCAAAGTTCCTTTGGAAGGAGCTTTCTACTACATTGGTGGTAGAAAGGGAAAGTTATGTGCTTATATTAGAAAGAACTTCTTATAGCTCTTAAAGGGTTAAGAAGAGGGACTCCCCTTGCGCCGTCGTCGTCGCTCGGCTCGGCTTCGGCTTCAGATTTGGATTTGGTCAAATGATGTGATTGATTGATAATCTTTCCTTTCCCGAATAGGCACCAAGCCTTTCCGAACAGGCACCAAGTCTTTCCAAATAGGCACCAAGCCTGTTCTGAAGAGGCATAATTCAAGGCTATATAAACTAAGGCAATGCCTCATTTTCAAATAGAAAAAATTTTCGTGCATTAAACATTCTGCATTTTTTCCTACAAATAAAACCTATCGAGTCATACTATGATTTCGTTCCCGAATTTAAGTTCGTCGAAGTCGTGGGCGTTTGAGGTACCACCACTCCTATGATAGGTATATCTGTTATATCCTGGGAGGAAATAATCTACAACCTCATGTACTTGTGGGGGTTAAATTTCTTAAGGACACACAGTGAATTCTATGGTCTCGAATTTCTTCATTTCTGTCATTTTAAAGTTAACATAAATTAGCATCAAGATCGAGCTTGATGGCTTTGAACACAAAATACACAAGACCCTCTCACAACATATTGGAGATATTGTGATGTTTGATCTCGATAAGTCAGGAGTACAGTTGTCCCTGTGTCCGTAAACTGATTTCGTATTTGAGATTCTAAGAGGGTGTTTTGGACCTGGATTCCGATAAACCTACCTATATGGGCTATAAATGGGTCTATGACCCGTAGAATCGATCCGCAATCCCTATTAATTTAATTGAGGATATTTGGTCCTTTTCTATCCTCCTCACGCCTAAACTACGTCATTTGTTTTACCTATAGCTACCCCAATAACTGCATATACCCTTACAATTCACCTCATTCTCACTCCATCTGTCAAAAATTACACTTCCCCACAATTTTCTTCTCTCCCAAGGTCTCCTTTTTCATTAAGCTAAGATTTCAAGGATTCAAGTCTTTAATTGTAAGTTTACAACAGGAATTCTACGTAAGGTATGTGGATATTCATCCATGAATTCAAAGGATCGTCAACTTCTTCTACCTATTTCAAGTATGTAATTTATGAATTTTTGATGACTTTTATTCAATTGCATAAATTATGTTTTATATCATGGTTATTAACCTAATATGCATGAATTGCTATCAATTATATGATTTCAGTGATTCTTATTAAACTACTCCTACAAGCTATATATCTAGGGTTCATGAAGTTTGATTATGTGGGACCCTAATTAGCTATGAATTGTTGAAACTTTTCGTACAATTATCATCATGCATTATTTTCATAATTGAAGTGAATTTCAAGTATATCAAGTCAACGTTTCAAAAAGAATTTTAAGGGAACACTAAGTGTTAAGAAAAATACTAGTTTCATAGCAAGAATATGACAAATTTTAAAAGAAAGCATAAGTAGTTTTTGGAAGAAAGAAGTCTTAGTTCAATTTTAAAAAAGTATTGTTAAGCACAAGTTCAAAGTATCAAGTCTTTATTTTTTTTTCCTAAAGTGGAACTATTTTCTAAACGATTAGTATTAAGCATAAATGCATCATTTTGGAGTATCTAATTATGGCTATGACAAAGATCAACAAGGATTAATTGTATTTGATGGTATATAATTTTATTCTGCAAAAATCACAAATAATTCTTTTGAAGCTTATTTTTTAAAGAGAAAATGGTCAAAATTATCCCTGAACTATTTGACATGGAGCAGATATACTCCTCCATTACATTTTGGTTCAAAAATACACCTGTTATAATTTTTGCTCAAAAAAATACCCCTCCCGTTAAATTTCTAGCTTAAAAATACCCCTCGTCCTAACAGAAATGAAAAAGGGCAAAAATACCCTTCGTTATATTTTTAATCCTTTTTTATTTCCATTAGAGAGAGGGGTATTTGTGAGCCAAAAATTGAGGGGTATTTTTGAGCCAAAATATAATTGAGGGTTATTTTTGAACCAAAACGTAACATATGGTTATTTTTACTTCATTTCAAATAGTTCAACGATATTTTTAACATTTTTTTCTTTTTTGAATGATCTTCAACTGCCAACCCAAAAGATATTGGAGAAATTACCTCCTAATCGTTGTTTACCCGCTACAAATTTACATTTTTTGACTCATGGAAGTGGAAAGTCAAAAGTGTTTGCTAGCCAATCACGAACTACTTGACTTCCTTATGATGATTCAATAATGTTAATGACCTCATTCAATCTTTTTAATAAAACTTAATTTGATAATATAGAAAATAAAATAAGTGATAAGTTAATTTAAAAATTAATTGCATTAATTGTTTATAGTAGTTTTTCATGTACAAATCAATGATATTTTTATTATTTTTTCTTTTTTTAGAATCAAATTAGTTGTGTTCGTATGACTTTCCATGGAACATATTTATTATAAATTAAGATAATAATATAAGTTTATAGGTATTTTTAATAGTTTTTAAAAGTTATAAATAAATTATGTTTCTTTAAAAAGTTAAATATTTCTAGGAAAACTATAATTAAGCACGTGGCAAAACTTCACCCAAAACTCTATCCAAAAATAACATGTCAAAAATATTTGAAAATCAATGACCAAACTCTAGTTTAATATAGTATAAAAATAACTACACATAACACACATGAACTCCCTAACTTGAACGTTAAATTACTAAAATATTTTATTTTACTAAACAATTAAAAGTATTAAAATATTCTTGATACTAACTTTTAGTTTAATAAACAAATAGATACCTAAATAAAAACCCTTAAATGGGATGTCAGTATTTCTGATTATTATAAACAAACTTGTTTTAACTGCTGCCGAAACAAAATGAATTTTGCTTCCAAAAATAGTATATTTTATTTTTCTTGTCTCTTAAAATTGAATATTCCATGATCCCATTGAGAATGACATTTCAAGATGTTGTATACCATAGCAAAGTTCTTGATCTTAATACCCATTTTCTTTTCTCCGTAATATCTACCGTTTTTGTTATTGGCATGTGTTCAATGTCCTATTGTTCCTTTATTATATCTTTGCTTGATCATTTTTTTAGTATTTCCTTTTCTACTACATTTTCATAGTGTTCATACTGTTACAATTTCATGTATCTGATCTAATCTGTAGCAATATCTAATTTTAGAAAAATTATTTGTAAGTCCTATGTTTATATCTGTAGAAAGCATTCATATTTGTAGAGAAATAATGTTTTTCACTTTTTTTTATTGTGCTACTTGATAGTTGAAGACAAAAGAACAACTACACAAAAATTATCAAAAAGTAATCAAGAGAGTAACATCTTTATAGAAACGCGCACAAGAATATCAATAGTTATTTGAAATGAGAAGATGATGTCCCAACTTATCTTTACATCTTTAAAAGATTATGTTAGCTTTATATATTAACGAATAGGAATCGAGCAAGAAAATGTTTTAATAGCAAAGAAGAAAAAATAATTTAAAAAGGATATACTAGTTTTAATTAGAAAGAGAGTTAATTAAGCCCTCTTAATTAATTTAATTCTTATGCAGTTTAAACTTTAAATGTTTTTATCGTATTATAAACCTAAATAGAATAAGATATACATATTCTACAATATATGTTTGATCAATTATTTCCAATAGTTGACCAATGCAAAATTCAATATCCAAATTGATTAGTGCAACATCATCGTATACAGCTCCTAAAATAACGATTAAATAAACAAGAGAAAAGATAAAGAAAGACAATATTATTTGAAGTGAGTAAGAAAAGTTATAATTTTGGTAAAGGAGGACTTGGAGACACTGTCCATTGCGCCCTTTGTAAATATCTCAATTAGAATTTTTTTCCTCTCATTTTTTTCTTAACACACTGTCTCTCTTAACTCTCTCTCTCTCTCTAACCCCGAGCCCCACCACCAAAACCCGATCCCTTCCAGTACCCCACCCCCACCTCACCACCAGTGTCACTCCCCACCGTTGTCCCTCTCTCAGGTCAGTCATCACTCTCCCTCTCTTCTCTTTTTCTGTACTTGTTTAGGTTAGTAGTTAGATTTTTTTTAAATCGATAAATTATTAGTGTTCTATTCATCTTTTTCACAAGGTATGTGTTAAATTTTGCTCAATTTTTATATTTGTCTGAAAGTAGACAAATTTTTTGCTCAAGTACTCTCTTACGACTCGAGATAAATATATATTAGTGGAGGAAATGAATTAAAAGAATAGTCCTATTTGCTTCGGTAATGGAATCAATAGCTTTCAGAAAAGATAGGTTCAAGTACGTATGTAAAAGAGGTAATAAAAAAAGTACCCAATAAATTTTTTTGCAAAGCCTAGATAGAAAAACACATGAATATATGTTGTATACTTGTATTCAAAAAGTAGAGCGCAATAAAAAGGTGAATACTTTTACTGATATGTTTTTAAAATAAATTCTTCCCTGTTAGTGGAACGTTATATATCATAAGAAAAAAATACAAGAGGATGGCATGATCATAACTCAAACTACAATTCAAGGATAGAACTTTTATTCCTCACAAAGGAGGGTTAGGAGATAACTATTTATAAATTAACTCCCGCACAAATAGAGACAAGTAAGTCAGCTAACAAAAAAAATTTGTCTCGTCATATTTGAGTCTAAGGGAAAACATTTGGTTTTTGTCCAAATAAAAAGGACCCTTCGCCACATTAGAAAGCTGATGGAAGGAGTCGACACAAAGGAAGGTTGCGTCATGATTTGAAATCGACTGTGATGGAACTTGCCTTAACCATTAATGTCACGACCCAGCCTATGGGCCGTGACTTGTACCCAATAGGGTCACCCAGACCACATTTCAAAACAGACTCAAATATAGACTTTATACATTTTACAGAAATTTTGGCAGAGTTTCCTTTGTTTTATTGACTAGCCACCTGAAACAGAAGAGTCCTGTGAACCAACAGACAGAACACAAACATGAATATATAAATATACGGGCCGACAAGGTCATCGTTGCGATCCTGCCACCTAATAAACATAGTATAGATTCAGAATGCTCAAACTGGTGGCTAAGTATTACATATCAAACATATATACAAGATATTGAAACTAACAGATAGGACCCACACTCACCACGTATCCACAGACCTCTAATATAGACACATAGAATCAAACTGAAACTAACAGATAGGACCCACACTCACCACGTATCCACAGACCTCTAATACAGACACATAGAAACAAACGACGGGACAGGGCACCCATCATACCCAAAATGAATAATGTCTGAAGTAACAAAATATTAGCATAGTATACCAAAGGTGGCTCCTGAGTAGGGGAGCTCGTCAAACAGTAGTGGAGGTCCTAAGCTGGAGGTCCTCTAGCGACCTTTATACTCGCGCCATACCACAACATCACACTAGAGGTTTTCTCTGAAAAATCTCCGACACATAGCACAAATGTAGGGTAAGTGAGCCGGCGTCCCTTAACTCAGTTACCCTAATGTGGCATAAAGCCACCAAACCAAATGCCCAATCTTACCTCAACTCCGTCTAAGCGAAGCCGACCCATGGGTCGGGCCAGGCCGACCCATGGGTCGGGCCAGGCCGACCCCGCCGTATCCAACCAACCTCAAAAAATATATATAGTATATTAAGCATGACCAAAACTGGCCTGGGAACCGGCAAACGAAAATATAGTGACACGAATAGAGTAGAGTGGAGTGTATGGTATAAAAGTCACTTAGCAAACTACCCAAATTATCTACTTATCAAACCTTTCCTACTTACAAATCAAACTTTTCTTATTTTCAAACCAAATTTTCTTCTCTTATGACTTTGTCATCACATTCTATTTATATGATGAAATTACCTCTACAAACTTCAAAAGTCCAATTAAACCCTTCTAGCGTCAAACAAAACCTTAAAACACTAAAACGCACATTTTCATATCCTTACTAATTAAAACTGAAAACTAGACAGCCACCAATGTTCACACATACTTAACATACCCACACACTTCTATATACCCCAAAAAGCACAACACAATGCTCTAACGCTCAATATAAACTTCTAGCGTCAAAATGTTTCAATTCTTCACTTATAAGGCTCAATTTTGACCAACCAATCCAAGGATACATACCAACAATTTCTAATGTTACTTTCACCCCACAAGAATCATTTTCAAGCTAATTAAACCGCCAGTTTTTCTAAGTTTTGTGAAGGAAGAAATGTCTTGTGACTCTCTTATAACATATATGTATGCATATATATAAATTGAAGACCATTTAATACAATAATATCTTTTCTAAATTAAAAACTTGGACCAATCACAAGTTTACACTTAACATTCTAGAATTGAATTTCTTGTACAAGGAAAGGTAAGAATACACTTGTCCAAAATTTAAACGTACTCACATATAAGCTTGTTCACATGATTATATTTACAACATTACCTCCTCATTCCAAAATTTTTTACACTTGACACATAACTTTCGAACGTTTCCAGAAATTGTTACATTGATTCCAAACTTCACAATTGACCAAACGTACCGAAATATGGGTTCTAACATAAACGTTCCAGACTCAATAAAACTATCAGAATTAAAATTTAAGGTCTCCTTAATCTGAAATTCTATTAATCACAACTAAATAGTCAAAAAGATGAAAATGCCTTTAGAACTCCCTAAAAATACACTAAAGCTCTTCCTAGGCCTAAAATCACCCCTTGAATTGAAGACCATTTAATACAATAATATCTTTTCTAAATTAAAAACTTGGACCAATCACAAGTTTACACTTAACATTCTAGAATTGAATTTCTTGTACAAGGAAAGGTAAGATCCAATAAAATCATTAGAAATCCATTCGAGCATCCAAACTCTAAATATTGACCAAAGTCAAACTTTAGTTCCAAATAACTTAAACTTCCAACTTAAGTCCTCAAATCCGCAAAACAACTCCAAATCAGAGAACTATGACTTTTCTAGTCCCATTCCACTTTGCCATTCAAGATTCGTAGCTCCAGTTGGTACCAAAAACTATTTTTGAACAACTTAAGCTTTTTTTGTTGGTAAATAAAAGAACTTTATTTCCAAAAGTACTAGTTACAGAACCAGACACTGCTGACCAAGTACCTCTCAAGTATGAAAACTAGCTAGAGTAGGACTCGCTCTGACAAGCCTAAGGAGTCCCAACTCTTAAAAGAGCTAGAAAATGCAATAATCATCTCATTGAAAAAGAAATGACAAACTAAATAAGAAAAACAGTCAATAAAATAGCAAGGTTGCTACTAAAAGTAATAAGGCATTTTCATGGCATGGGAGCTAACTATTGAAGTAGTGTATACCACTTCTGCTGACTTCTGAGTCTTATATGAATATGGACAGCTATCTCATTGCAGTTTCTATCAACCTCATTGAAACTGATCATGTCAAAAGATCACCGTGAAGTCCTGATGCTTGCAGAACAGTTTTCCTAGAGTTTATAGTCTTTCTAATCATCTAGATAGCATTCCTATGGATGTTGCAAGTTTCAACAGTCTCCTCTTTCATATTATACACATTCAACCATTTGTTGTCCTGCTTTTTTCCTAGCGCCCATAATTCTTTTTCTACTGCACACCTATTCTAAGTACAAATATTTAGAGCATTTTGCCCTCCTTCTGCTTTAGGCACACAACTATTTTTCCAAGAAATCAGTGCTCTTTTGGAAGGGCATATAGAACCTGTCCATAAGAAGACCCTGGAATAACTAGTGATCAGTTTCATGATCCTCTTTGGAAGGATGAATATCTGGCCAAATATATTTGAATACAAAACATAATAGATTTTATCAGTTGATGTCTACTAAACATAATAGTTTTTCTGTGTAGGATTTTATCAACTAGAGGTAAACATTGGTCCACTGTTAGTTTCTTGGATTAAAGTGGCACTCAAAAGGTAGTGTCCCTTCACAGTAGCCAACTTGTTATAATAACTGAGTCTTTGATCCCAGATATAAAGATGGAACTCTTGTCTATATTTGCCTGTAAACCTGAAGGTGCAGATAACTTTTGAAAGGCTCCTTGAGTTAACTCAATAGAAGTAGTACTAGCCTTGCAAAACATCAATAAATCATCAGCAGAACATATGTGCAGTAAACCAAGTTTCTTGCTTCTGGGATGGAACTGGAATTGAGGATTCAAAGTGAGCATAGTTAGTTCCCTATCCATAGCAATTACAAAAAGATAAGGAGACATAGGGTCACCTTCTCTAATTCCTCCAGCAACACATTCCATTACTATTTTCATCCTATTTGTCAAGATCTTTGTAATGTTCTTGTATATAGTGTTGCAGCAGGCAATAGGTCTATAATCTTTAACCACGTTAGGGGAATGCACCTTTCGAACAAGAGTTATCGCAATACAACTGAATGACTTTAGGAGTTTATCTGATTTAAAAAATTCTTGTACAGCCAAGATCACATCTGTTTTTACTATGTTACATTGGCTAGTGTAGAAGCCATCCACTCCTGGTGACTTGTTAATATGCATATCCTGAATTGTATGCATGAATAAGACCATTTATTTGTTGAATATACAGGCAAGGACATCTCTTGATAACCTCTAGGTTTGGACATAAAACTTCATCTGCTGCAAAACCCAACAAGTTGGAAAAGAAATTGAAAAATTCATGCTCAATAGCTCTAATAGATAGATGTGATAGCATTACCACTAGCTATAATCTACAATATTTAGAGTTGGAATCCCCATAAGCAATCCAGGTAGCTCCAGATTTTTGCCATATTGCTAGATGTTCTACTAAGTTCCACTTGTGTATAGACTTGTTCTTCTTCCATCAATTGCTGGTTTAGTGGAGTAGTAGCTAGCATGTCCTGTGTAACCTCAATACTGATGTGCAAATTCAATCATTGAAAGCCTCTTTATTTGGGATCTGGTCTCCAAACAGCCAAGTAGCAATGATCATGATATATTGGGTGCTTTACCAGTACATCCCCCTCATTTGTCATACTCAATAGTGATGAACTATGATTACTGTCTTAGATTAACCCAGGAGTTGGGATAGTTTAGATTTGTCTCTTTCAAGCATCTCTTTCACACTGTGGTGGCCTCTGCACTCATCTGGTAGATGCCCAAGTACAAGGCAATATCCAACAAGTACATGAAAAGTTCCAGATGGTGTCATAGTTTCAATAGATTCAATTAGGGGCTGAGACAGTACATCAACTTAATTCAACGCATATACGGGAATATGAAAAACCCTCCAGACTATCTATGAGCTGGATGTCCAACACCACTAGCAATCTTACTCAATGCATCATAGGACTAGTAGATGATTGGTCGACCTGGTAGAGTAATCCAGAGAGGGATAGAGGTAATAAAATTAGGATCAAACTCAAAATCAATCTCCCACAGTTGAATCTCAAAATGGGTTGTAGGTTCATTTTATTATTTGGTAGGGTAACCTTCGAGTAGTAAAACCTCCAATCTAAGTGGTCCTTGCAGTTGTTCCCTGATTGTTTTTTCATTCTGTAGCCAAATATCAAACCAGAAGAAAGTGTTGCCATCTCCTAGTACCCATTTTATACTTTTTCTGCAAGTATTCCATCCAAGTGGAAAATCCTTCTAGATTCTACTATGAGAGCTAGCTGCTTTGGTGTACTCCTCTAGCCTTTCATTCATAGAAGAATATTTATTTAGGAGGATAGATGACCAAAAAAGTTTTAGATTTATGAAAGCTTTCCATGCTAATTTTGCTAATAGGGCTGTATTTTTTGTGTTTGATTTTTGAACACCTAGCCACACTTCGTGTTTTGTTTAAGTAACTACTTCCCGCTTCACCATTGTCACGACCCAAGCCTAGTATTTAGACGTGCCACGGTGAATGGGACCCAAAAGGAGTCTCCAATCAAGCCTCTTAAGAGCATACATGGCGTATCCTTGATATAGCGAAAACATGAAAGAGAAAGGAACACATATCACATAGTACCTAATGGAAATGGGACTAAGGGAAATCTTCACCATACATAAGGATAATAAGAGTCAAGCTCAATAGAAAACAACCATATCCAACAACACCTCTAGTATGAGTGGAACAGGGGCCAAGACATCTCTTGGGCTATTAGAACCCGCATTTTGGTGTTTTGGTACATGGCCAACTTTGAGTCTAATTGTCCCATTTTCAGGAGGTGTGTAACTTGAGTGTGCTTTTGAAGACTTTGGAGTTTTAGTTGGAACCTTTGGATAGGTATGTGGTTATGAGCTTATGGACTTTTTCATGTACAAGTGTACACTTACAAGACCAAGAATATTAAATCTTTCATTAAGTGATTATAAGTGAAGAAAATTCAAATTCTAGAAACTAAGTGTGCAATGTAGTGATTGATTCTAATTTGTGTTTTTCCTTCTTTCTTTGATTCTAAGGCTTTAAGCTTGGTATATGGGATCCCCCAAGAATCGTAGAAGGTTTGGTTTATCGAGAAAACTCATATTTTTGTGTGTGAAGATTTGAAGTGGTGGAAAGGGTTTTGAGGTAAGTTGAGATTCTTCTTCTTTTGAGTTCAATTAATGGTTTCTATTGTCTTGATTGATGTTATTATGAATGAATAACCGAGAAAATATGATTGATTAGTTGAAAATGAAGCTTGTAGAGTGAAATTCCAAAATTTGGAACCTAAGCTTGTATGAACCCCAAATTGTTGCAAATTGATATCTTTGTGTATTGGCTCTAAAA